>JAGGAW010034498.1:0-16932 GCA_017657375.1 Termitomyces sp. T27
ATTTGAGGCCGAAATTTGGAAAATTTCTGGACAAGCTTTATAGGGAGTTTCCCGGGGCCTGATATTTCCAAAGAATATTGATCTGGATTGGTTCGGACCTCCGGACCGAACTCTATCCCTGGCGATTCAGTTGATTCTGAAGATAGTTCTCAACTCATCATGATCAGTTGCCGTCGCCAACATTAGATAGACTGCTCGGTATCGCCAGCAATGTTGTCAACAGCAGGATCAGACCGCGATCCCTGTTTGATCGTTGTGATGGTAAGCTCCCACGATTCTGCTATCGTCTCCTCAAATTGACCCACCATCTTCGTCATTGTTGTGTTCCCACAACCAATCAATATTACCTATCATCTATGGCTCGGTCTCGTTCATCCTATATTACCAAAGGGTGTTTCCGGCACAGGTAAAACGACACTCGGAAGCGCACTGGCCCAGTCGTTGGGATTTCCCTATATTGAAGGAGATGACCTCCACCCCGCGTCGAACGTAGCGAAAATGTCTGCCGGTACTCCTTTAACGGACGCTGACCGCGAACCATGGCTTTCCCTCATTCGAAGAACCGCCGAATCGATAACGCTTGACCCCGATGCATCAAAGCCAGGCATTGTGATAAGCAGTTCCGCGCTCAAACGCTATTACCGAGAGATATTGCGTGGTCACCGGTCAGTAGAAGGGGTAGTTACCCCGAGGCCACTGCCTATGACATACTTCGTCTTCATCGACGGCGATAGGGATGTTCTGCGTGAGCGTATGGAAAAACGCCCTGGACACTTCATGAAAGCATCGATGCTTGATAGTCAGTTGAAAACTCTGGAGAGCCCAGTGGGTGAAGAGGATGTTGTCGTGGTATCGTTGCAGGACAGTACAGAGGAGCAAGTCAGAAAGGCAGTGGAGGGACTTAATGAGCTCATCGGTCGTGACATGAGATCTTAAGAAGTAATAAGTGGAAGTTGGTTGTTGGAATAATAATTTAATCTTCCTATCGATATTGGTACGGCCTCTTCCCAGCTCCTGTTATGGATAGAGTTTGACAATCCCTCGCCATACATAGTCACGACTGCCTACCTTTGATTTGATGATAGTAGAGTATGACAAAATTCATATTGATCTAACGTAACTGGAAAAGCAAGACAAAGGGTCGACGCGCGACGTCGACGTCTAGCGTTGTTTCTGTTTTTTTCCAATAACCACCACGATGGCCTCATTCCAGCCCGAAGATTGTTCATTTGCCTTCTCAACTGAGTTCGATTTTGAATATCCGCGTACTCTTCAAAACATCACTTTGCAGGCTACCCACACAGAATTAGGCTCCGTCGCGTCTTTGTCCGCTATCAAGATCTACCGTCACTTTTGCCGGGGCTCGTTCCTCGAAATAATGGATGCCAACAGTGATGAGCTACATCAGTTCTCTGTAGAGCTTTTTGACAAATTTGGTCGCGTACGTCCGTGGCTTCTTGAACCTGGAAATCGATGTGGCACCGGATGCTGGGGGAACGAGCTAAATGATGGCCAAATCATCTACGTATTAAACATCTCTGTCATTAAAGAGGTATGAACAATTCTCGTTGCAGAAGTACTAGCATTGAGTGGCTTGAATAGGTTCGTGGAAAGGGATTAGGATCGACGATGCTGGAGAAACTCGTTTCATCCGAACACGTTGATGATTATGATACACTCATGTGCTGGCCTACTCCCACTGAATTCATCGACAAGTCAGATTGGAAGTTTCTTCAGGAAAAACAAATAGCATTCCTGAGGAAGGTATGTTGTTGTATTCTTTTGCATCTAAAGAAAGCATTGAATCTTTACTTAAATAGAATGGATTTCGGCGCGTCGGACGCACAAAATTCTTTGCTTATTCTCCCAACCCATCTCATCCTTCTCGCTCTATCCCCGTCACCGGCGACGCTGATGAACATAGCAAGGAATTTGATGCCTCGGCCATTGAAAGTCTCTCGGTCGATGAAATCAAACAAAGATATCCACTTCACTTTGCCATTGTTAACACGCATGGTCAAGAGGTGATAGACACGATAATGAATCACTATCGGTCGGACCCGGCCTCCATTCACAATCCTGATGCCTCAGGTTTCACTCCTATTCACGCTGCACTAGGGAAGGCAAATTCGGATGCGGTGCGGATCCTTTTGGAGCTGGATGTCACACAAGACTTGAAAAATGCGAAAAACATAGAGGGAACGACCCCGCTTGAGGGTCTTGCAAGCACAATGCGGTCCTCACGAGAGTTTCTCGAGACACTCATTGGTCAATGGAATGGCTACACTAAGGATGAGCTAACCTGCGAGTTTTTTGTCAAACGAACAATGGGGATACCGCTGATGTCCGACAATTTGGAAGAATATATCGCAAAGCGCAAGCGGGGTTGTACATGTGGAGTCTGTGCTGGGGGTTGGCTGACCAAACGCATGCGCTTTCGCCTCTGTTGTATGTTGACGCTCTTCATTCTCATGGTTGACTCTGATCAGCTTATAGGTGCTGCCGGGCTGGCAAAGGATGGCATGAGTTTTGAGATGGAGGGCTTTGAACGAGGACTTCCTCGTAATGGGGTCAATATGATGGACAACGTAACCAGATTCCTTCCACTAGCACTTCAAAGATCTCTTTTCAAGACATTCTACGTTGGGTATCAGTCCATCTTCGACGTGATTTACGATCTCCTTGAGCATACAGATGAGCCGCTGAATAAGAGTGCCATTATTGTGCGTACTCTCGGGGAAAGAGGTGTATCATTCTTCTTCAGCAAGGGCGGGCAGATCGAGTACGCTTTCGATGCAATCACCCACTCGGCCGATGAACAATCGCCACTAGGTGATAATTCCTTTGAGGAGACATGGGAAGATAATGTCGAGTATACAAGCCTCCTATCTGCGCCAATGATCTGGAGTTCGGGTTAGTGAGGCAGCAGCTCGGTCTTGATCCCAGAGTACAATGGGGACCCTACGATGTCTTCGATGAGGATGATGATATGATGGATGATGACGATGACGATGACGATGACGATGACGATGATGAAGAAGAGTAGGATTTCACGGGAAGAGGATTGGATCCGCAGGTCCTAGAGGCCATGACAAGCTATTTGGCGGCGAGAAGGAATGTACAAATACCGATGCTTTGGCGGCGCCAGTGGTCTCGCTAGATGACAATATCTTACATACTCATTTCTCTTGTCTTTGAACGCCGTCGCCGTCTCTTTTTGTAGCATGATCCTTACGCAGTGATAAAATCTATTTGTGAGACACTTTTGATGCGCATCTTGGCTGGTATCACAACATCCGCCCCTGTAATTTCCTTCTTTCAATATTCGGAGATCAACGGCAGTGTTAGGGAGAAGAGTAAAAACGGTCAAAATCTGTTAAATTCAAAGGTTTTGAGTTATACATACAATTCACAAAATGTACAAAAAGGTTTACAAGAATCACTCGTTAGGAATTGAAGATATTTAAAGATGACGAAGGTAAGAGAGCAAGAAGCGAAGCTAATAGTTGAAAAGGATCAAACGGTGCACAGTGGAAATGGTCTGCATAATCAAAGTTTACTCGTCGCACTCTTAACTTCACGCTACAACATCTGCAGGAGGTGCGTTGGGCGCACCGAGGGCAGCGGGTGACTGTGGCGAATTGGTTGTCGGGACTGTAGTCGGCCCCCATGGAGCGGCACCAAAACCGCCTTCGGTGACTGCCAAGGGCCACGCCGAGTCGTCAAAGTCAGGGTTGATAAATCCTGCTGGGGTCCCTAAATTGTACTTCCACGAGCCATCTGTGACAAAGTAAACGTCCTCGGAGCAATCGCATGTCACAAGATCAAAAGCAGCGAACACGCCAGCCGGGCCGCCAGGTGGTACGTTTGTTGCATAAACAGCGATTACAACGCGCGAAGTAGGAGGGAAGTTGACAACGTAACGATTGGCAACAGTGAACGATTCACCAGAGCCGACGAGAAGGCCGTTGACATAGAGGGTGAATGCATTGTCGGTGGCGATGAGAATCTTCGCCTGTACGACAAGTCCGCCATTGGGAATAGTGACTGTCTTGCGGAAAGCACGCGAACCGATGGGTACGCTAGACCCAGGTCCAGTAAGCTCATTGGTCCAAATCCATTGAGCGGATTGTAAAGATGGTCCAGGGTTCTGGCTTTCGGGAGGGATGGTTATAGCGTTCTGTGGCGCATTCCACGGTGCAGTGGTGGGATAGGGACCTTCAACGAAAGCCGCCGACCAGGAGCTGTCATCAAATGCGCATTGCTCGAAGCCAGCTGGAGTTCCACTGACTGCATGCCAGTCCCAATCAGTGACAATGGTGTCGACAAACCCATCACTATAACGAATCTCGATGGCAGCAAGAAGGCCGGCTGGAGACAATAGAGTGTTTTGTGCAGCTACGGCAAAGACGTTGCAAGTGTTCACCAGAGGTACGCAATAACGATGAGCGGACGTGAACGTATCTCCAGAGCCAACTGGTTTGCCATCGACGTAAAGCGTGAAGGTATTATCGGTGGTTATGAGGATGTTGGCAGATATGGGGACCTTGCCGTTCGTGGCGGTGAAATCTCTGCGGAAGGTGACATTTCCTGCAGGGTACGAACCATCGGCCGCATGTCCTGGGATCCAGATCCAATTTGCACCCGTGAAGTCTAGGCCAGCGACGCAAGATATGCACGTTGTAAATATCAGATAGAGAGCGACTGTACAAATTGGTGAGCATCATTAGGGTCATTAAACCAAGCACCCGAACTTACTTGTATAACAGTGGCGCATCCTTGTATTTGACGATGTTGAAGTGGATACGACTTGCTTGTTTTCCTTGCAACTTGTGGGCCTTTTATATCAAAAGAAACCGACACCATTTTCATTTCTGTCAATATTCACGACATCCAGAATGGAGCTATTGCGACTAGCGGCCCTTGGGCGAACTTCCATTACACCAATGAATACACCTTGTCCAACTGAAGAAGCATTGATATCCAATTGTCTATCCATTTTCTGGTGTACCGACCTTAGCACTTGGGGAGTTTACGCGGGATTGCATCGACATCCAGGATCTCAAACGCGGAGATAGAAATAGATGCTATTGAGACTCGGAGCTCTTGTACCCTTCTTTCCCCGTTCGACCAGACCAGGATTAATCTGGCAAGCTGTAATGACACATCCATGATGTTTCTGACATATAAACCGATCGTGTGGTCACAAACTGAATTCATACTTCGGCCCATCAGTAATTTAGCACCGTGGCGAGCACCATACCAAATCGATCGACTTACGAGCACTCAAATGCCACCAACTTATCCGCAAAGATTTTGAAGTTTGTGAGTCGAGTCTGAACGATACATGAATTGGACAATCGAGTGCTAGTCGGATCAACCCCAGCATAAACAGCATAACTTACCTCAATCATGACTCTAAATGAATAAAGTGTCCGGTGTATTGGCAGTTTGTATGCAGTGTCAATGAGGCTTGATTTAAGCCTCGACCACAGAAAATCTGTTTTAGTCGTAAGAGAGGACCAACAGAAAGACGTCAATTCCTGAAGAATGTCACTTTCAAAGTTGCTACTTGAGCTCATAGAGGCAAACACAAGCATCCTGATACTGCTCAGACATGACTTGAAAGAAATGCAATCAATTTGGAGAATGAAAACCCATTTTTGTAGCCCGCCTTCTACAAATGATAGTCAAGGAGTGTCGATTCCAGCCATTGAAGTTTTGCAGTTCAAATGTTGGCAAAAAAGACACTTACAATTCGCCGCCGAACATGGCTGCCAGAGTCGAACGGCTGGAAGGGTGAGCGAGGAATGTACATGAACGGGAGATTGTGGTCGAGATTAGATTGAAATCAAGCGATCGCGCACTGCCGGCAAGTTGAACGAAGCCCGAGACGAAGTTGAAGCGGAAGAATCGAAGCCAAATCGAAGGCTGAAGCCAACGATCATCGATGATTCAGATCCAGTACGACATCACACGCATCACATAACACCATATTTGATGGCACGCCACATGCGGCCGCCGTGCAGCCAGGAGGTGCAACTGTGTCGGAGTAGCCCAACAGGAAAGCCTACTACTCGCATGTGCCAAAAGTGAACGGATGGTTTACGTTGTACGCGTTGGATAAGGCTAGATGTTTTAACGTAATAGTATCTCCTCTGTGGCATGTGCCACCTGATATTCAAACACTACTATTGAACTTGAGTAGTAGTTCTGAGTAGCGATTACGATCGGCTGGGATGGCCCAGTGATAGGCTGTGAGTTACGGCATGAGGCCATGGAAGTAGGGACGTTCAACGTTCAATACCGACTTCACATCAGTCTTTTCCTGCTGATGTCTGTACCCGAAAAAACGCTGAACACAGAAAGAGGCGCACAACGGTACTCCGGGCTCGGATAGCCATCGACCGTATGCCTTACTAAAATCCAGATAATTCGCACCCGCGGCGATACAAGGCATGTACATCACAAATCAAAAAAGTAGAGTTTCACAACTGTGGCACAAATTGGTAAACATCCAGAGTCATCGGAACCGAACAGTTGAATGTAGTATTGGTGCATCCGAGTCTACCTGGGATGGCCGCGAGTCCGGACATACCAAAAGTGTCGTCGATTCCATCACCCTTGATTATGTCGAACAGAACAAGCGCTAGTCTACCACTTTCATTACATCTTGAATGGTTCCATTCAGGACTAGAAGCCTCTCATAGGGTCATGTATATTGATTCGCAGGACTTTCCGCCGAAAGGCGTCAATCTGACAATCAATGCTCTAAAGTCAACTAAAGCCTTTGTGTTGACGCGGACATTCAGAAAGCAGTTGGGCTAGAAGACACTCGTAGGCGTTCCATTTTACCGGGAATGATCATGCGCCAACGACTCCTGAGAGCATCAATTGCGTGGTTCTCGTTCATTTTTAAACTCTAACCTTGAGAAGGTCATGTGGACATACAGATACAACACTTTGAACATAGCAGATAATAAAATGCATGCTGTCAACCGCGGTACAGACTAGATTGATGCGGTTGGTCACTACATTCTGACATGATCTAATGCACTTACCTCCTCCACTCAGTTCCAGGACAAATTCGATCTCGCACACTATAGTCTTTATCCGTGTAGGGAGTGGTTACCGGTAGGAAAGATTTTGGACATGGCATGCGACTGCGCCACAAGAGCTTGCCCAGATGACCAGATGCCTTTAGATCGACTCATACGCAATGAAATCCGCCCAAACTTTGACTTCCATGAGGTCGCTAGTGACACCTTTACGGGGGATATAGAATGATCTTCAACACCGGTTGAAGCTTTATTCAACTCCAGGTTTCTGTGATGGGGAAATCGTTTGAGAAGGTTAATCCTGGAGGAATGCGTTTGTAACGAGGTCAGAAAAATTCGCCCGCGCTCATGGACCAATCGAATTATCCGGACCGAATGAAGTAGTAGAGAGCTTTCTTGAGAGGATCAATAAATTGAAAGGTGTCGACGAGGAAGCATGGAGGATTTTGATCTGACGTCACTGTAGCGCAAGAGGGTCAACCTCTCCCAACGTTCGCCCTTTCTTCCTTCTTCACCACCACCACCACCACGACGATGGCCTCCTCAGAGTCCTTCCAGCTTGATGACTGCTCGTTCTCGTTCTCGATGAAAGGCAACTACGATCACCCTCGCATCTTCAGAAACATCAACCTGAAAGTAACTCATCCAAAGCTAGGGCACGTCGGATCTCTCTATGCTGTTAAAATCCTGCGCCATCTGTGTGAAAATGCGTTTCTCGAGGTCATGGACGACCACAGCCACGAGCTCCAACAGTTTTCTCTCGCTTTCTTTGATAAGTTTGGTCGCGTGCAACCGTGGCTCTACCAGCCGGGTAATCGACGTGGCACGGGGGCCTGGGGCAAGGAACTGGACAAGAGCACCATCGTCTACGTGTTGAATATATTTGTCAACGACCAGGTATCTGTCTCGAGCTTTTAAGCCGTCTATATACGGTACTAAGCTCAGGAGTTTCGTGGCAAGGGACTCGGATCGAAGATGATAGAAAGCCTCCTTGCATCCAAGTATGTCGAAACCGGGATAGATACGCTCATGTGCTGGCCGGAGCCAGTTGGGAAGATGAAAGAGAATGAATACGAGGAGCTTAAAAAGAAGCAAGTGGGGTTCTTCAGGAAGGCAGGTGTCATTTCAAAACCTGAAGTGATGCTTCTAATCTTCAGTGTCTTCGTACTTAGAACGGCTTTCGTCGTGTTGGACGCACAGGTTTCTTGGGATACTCAACAGACTCCACACATCCATCTCGCGCGATTCCTCTGGAGGAAGACGCTACTGAAAAAGGCGAGGATAGCGAAACTAATGGTTCCAAAGTCAGAGGCCTCTCGAGAGAAGAAATCTCGAAGAAATATCCCCTGCATTCTGCCATAACAAATACCAAAGGTCAAGAGGTCATTAACACCATCAGATCCCACCACGAAACCAATCCGGCCTCTATACACGAGCCTGACGCATACGGATATACACCCATCCATATCGCACTCTGCGTGGCGAACCCTGACGCAGTGCGAATTCTCCTGGAGCTGGGCGTAGAGGAAGATATGAAGAACATCAATAACATCGAAGGCACAACACCGTTCGAGAGTTTGACTGCTGCTATGCAGTCTTCACGGACATTCTCGGAGACGATGTTAGGTCAATGGAAAGGGTACAAGAATGACGAATTAGAATGCGAGTTCTTGATGAAGCGAGCAATGGGAGAATTGACCATGTCCGACACTCTGGAGGAGTACATTACCAAACGCAAATTTGGTTGTACATGCGGTATTTGCGCTGGAGGATGGTTGTCTATGCGTATGCGGTTCCGCCTTTATTGTGCGTATATTCCTCTTTGAGTTCAATGTGATTTCGGTTGAGAGACATGACAGGTGGTGCCGAGGAGGCCAAGGAGACGATGGACGACACATTGGCGATGGGCTTGTTCAAGAACCGTGTTCCTTGCAACGACCCAGAGATGCTAGTTGACTGCGTGTCCGACTATCTCCCACCGCATCTCTACTCGTCCATGTACAAGACATTCTACGTCGGCTGGCAGTCTATCTTCGCTGTGATCGCCGACTTTCTTGACCGCACGAGTCAACCGCTGAGCGCAAACGCCATTATTGCGCGAAGCGTGCCGGAGAGAGGTGTCGACTTTTTTTTTAACAAGGGCGGTCAAGTGGTGTATGCTTTTGATGCACTGACGGATGGAGCGTTGCAGCAGTCACCTTTGGGTGATGGATTCTTCGAGCAAGTCTGGCAGGGCCAGGACGTTTGGATCAAGCTGCCGGTCTGTGATAATGATTTGGAGTTTGGTTTGGTCAGGCAGATGTTGGGACTTACACGTAACGTGCGCTGGGGCCCGTATCAAGGTCTGATGGCCATCGGGTCGTACAAGGAGGAAAACTCAAATGAAAGCGACTCGGAGGACTCGGATGGAATGAGCATGGATGGAGAAGACGCAGACGAGAACAGCAAAAGCAAGAAAAAAGATGACAGTTTGCATTTCGACCTTCCTCCAGCTGCACGCGAAGAGTTCAAACGTTTAATGGACGACTGGGTGACTTCGTTTGTGAGACCAATCCCAACCAACTTCGGCCTTGACCGCCTTGATTGATACACTAGGTGGCCCGACTTAGAGTTGCTATGAGAAACTCAAAGAAGCTGAACGTCTGTAATACACCTGTAGCCTGTATAGTAGCATGCTTAGAAAATCCAATTGCAACATCGATTGAGCAAGCGTCGACAAGAGTTAGAAAAAAATGTGGAGGAAAAGGACCGTTTCGGCAATGGCCGAATTGGGCGAACGACGCGTGTGCATCGTGAACGCGTCAGTCCTGCACTTGTCCTCATCCTCTCAACCCGCTTCCTCATCTCCTTATCATGGTGCGTCGCCTTAGCACTTGTTGAAACATGCTCTCTGATCTTGAAATCC
Organism: Termitomyces sp. T27; assembly: GCA_017657375.1. Lineage (NCBI taxonomy): Eukaryota > Fungi > Basidiomycota > Agaricomycetes > Agaricales > Lyophyllaceae > Termitomyces > Termitomyces sp. T27. The sequence continues at coordinate 9,964 of JAGGAW010034498.1, forward strand.
ATAGGCCAGACGTTACGACAGTAAGCCTGATCCTTTGAAATCTACGAGATAAACAGTATGAACTTCAATCAGGCCGTACAACTATCTTTTCGCCAGAAGGTATATTTTTCTTTCAAGATATTATGAATCTACACTGACATTTCCCAGGCCGGCTTTATCAGAGTCAGTAATCACCACTATATTCCCCAAGACACTCATGTAGCCCCACTCCAGTCGAATATGCCATGGAAGCCATTTCGCACGCCGGGACAGTTCTTGGCGTCCTCGCAAAGGACGGTGTCGTTCTAGCAGCCGAGAAGAAGGTCACTGGCAAGCTCCTTGACCTGTCAGGTGCGAAGGAAGGAGGGTACGGTGGAAGTGGCGAAAAGATCTATCTTCTGAATTCGTACGTCTCTTCTCCAGGTATCACAAGATATGCTTGAGGAGTACTAACGATTTGGTGCGGCCTTTATGGGCACTTTAGAAATGTGATAGGTGGTGTTGCGGGACTCACGGCCGATGCGAACTCGCTCGTCAATTTCGCGCGTTCGGCGGCACAGCGACACCTACTCATGTATAACGAGGACATACCAGTCGAGCTGCTAACACAACGACTATGCGATATGAAACAGGGATTTACACAGAACGGAGGTACGTCACGTCACCGACAGACCCTCCTAGCTTTCTACTCACGTACTTGTATTATCTTTGTTCCTTTGCTTTCAAACAGGCCTTCGCCCGTTCGGTGTCTCTCTGCTTTACGCGGGTTATGATCCGCATTATAAATTCCAACTATACCACTCAGACCCATCAGGTAACTATTCGGGGTGGAAGGCAACATGTATTGGCGCAAACAATGGCACCGCGCAGAGCCTTCTCAAGCAAGAGTACAAGGATACGATTGAGGTCAAGGACGCGATCGGTCTTGTGCTCAGGACGATGAGCAAGACGATGGACAGTACAACGCTGAGCAGTGAAAAGCGTGAGTTATCTTTGACTTCGCTTCATCTGTTTTCATTTTTGAATCATTGTCTCTCGGCTTGGTGGTAGTTGAATTTGCCGTCTTGACTCTCGACCCCGAAACAAAGCAACCGAAAGCGAAAATTTATAGACCTGCGGAGATCGACGCGTTGCTGCTTGCTGAGGGCCTAACAAAGAAGGATGAGGACACTGAGATGAAGACGGCTTGATTGTCTGGGCGTTGTATTTCTAATCCAATTTGTTTTTTTTTCTTCCTCTGCAACCGTATCCAACCAATATCCAACAATCATGGGATGACCCGCCTAAGTAGCTCCACCAATCGACCGTCCACCCCGAACGTGACATCTTTCTCTCATTGGTGAAACGAATCAACCATGAAATCTGTTATACAGATGATAATAGTGATGATAATTGCAGGTTACACAATACAGAACAGCAGTTAGATTTCCATATATCCGCACTGAATATAGCAGCAGTGACTGAGATAGTTCCACTCTTTCTGAATCAATGACACGCCATAGACTTAGGTCCAGATGTTTCTGACAGCAAATCGATCACGTTGATACTTGAACCAAAGATGTAATGCCCAATTGCAGCACCAAGGACTACGGCGATGACGATATATGCCTGATCAAACAATCAGCATCGATCAAGAGGTACAAGATGGATGAAAGACTGACGTTGTATGTCATGAAGATGAGCATGAGGAAGAACGACAGGAAGACCGTTAGGCCATACAATAATGCCCTGATCACGCGAGGAAGTAATGGAACAGGTGTACTGCATAAAAAGTCATTAGAGCTCTCGACGTTAAGCTCACGAACAAGATGACGTACCTTCCCGATAATCTCTTCACTCTTCTACCGTTCAGCAGCCCGCTCTCTTCAGGATCATATTCGGGGCTATTTCTCCCGCTACTTCCTGGGGTTGCACGCCCTTTTCCCTTCCCTTCAGACATCATCAAAGAACGCGCAAGACGAATATCGTATTGCTTCTGGAATGCACGAAGCCACTCGTAGAATACACCGAGGCCGACGATGACAAGGCAAGAGAATATAAATCCCTGTGTACTGTGGATATGCCATGAAGGGAAGACGATGCACGTGTCGATGACCTGGGTGTTCCTGCACTCATGCGTCGGTTTGGCGGGACTTTGTATTGAGAGTTTACAGGCTGAAGACGTACCAGAGCATATGCATCGAGCACATAGGTCCCATGGGCATATCATGGTCACCAGAGACGGCATGGCCGGCGTGCATTGAGTGATCCATGTGGAGAGAAGAATGAAGCAGAAATGTCAGTCGTTACAGTTCGAGATCACATGACTCAATCAGATAGATTCAGAAAAAGAAGAAGCTCCTTCGTGCTACTCCAGATACTGTCCCAGAGAGACTTGAACTCTCGATCTTCCGATTTAAGAGTTTAACAGTCGGACGCCGTAACCAACTAAGCCATGGGACAAGACAATGTTTTCTCTTGATCCTCAAGAGTGTTAAGCTAACGAAAGTCACCCATAGATGTCCGGCTAGACGCTTGAAGGGTGTCGATAACTCGATACGGCGGTGGGTCTTGCAGTATTGACATGGAACAAATCTTTCATGCGTCTATTGATATCCCGAATGACAATGAATCACTGTGACTGAACATCCTCATCACAGTAAATGAATTCTGACTGAGCTCTTAACGACTTCCGGAAGTGGTTCTTTCAGATGCCATGCCCTTCATATGCTAGACTACATAGCTCATGTGGTGATTAATGAGATTGACTCTTGAGGGTCCATGAAATGATTTGATAGCATAGAGACAATATGTAACATTCGTCGATTTCATTTAGAACCTCATTAGACTTTGAGCCGCATTGTGAATCAATGTGCGTATCAAAGATGTATATCTTAAGGGGAATATACAGGGCTAATAACTTACGGCGCCTTTCCAGCCGTTGTTTGGCCATTGCTCGTCGGTACCTCCTCCAAAATGATTTTCTGTGGTGGAGCATCTGCTTCAGTAGGTGCAGGTACCGTCGCTGTATCAGTTGTTCCCTGCAAGAGACGTTTCGGCCATGATAAAGTTGGTTTATCCACTTCCTCAACCGACTGCATCGCTTCGCCTGTCCGTTCTCGTGACACTTGAAGGAAATGTTCAGAAGAGAGACCACGAGAATCAGGGAAGCGGCCCCAGACAGCCTGTGCTTCCTTAGGCTTGAGATTAGCGCTGACAGAGACATATGGTTTTAGCTGTTGTTCCCATGAAGAATCAGTAAGTTCCAAGAGTTGAGTACGGCTTGGCACGTACTGGAGAGGAGAGAATCTCTTCAATTGGTGGCGCGACGAATACGCGGACTTTCTCGTCAAGAAGACGGTATTTCGCTTTTCCTCCTACGACATGTTTACCAGGTGCACCCGTACGCAAACCACCAGGTAGAAACGCCTGCCGTGTGCCTTGGGTATGATAATTCGAGTGAGATTGAGGTGGTAGATTGCAAGATTCTGGACGACGCACCTTTGTAGTAATCCTTGTTTCCTCGTTTAGGTGTTAAAGGTCTTCTCGAAGCCTTTGATAGTCGGACCACAGTGGGGAACATGAAGACGGTTGAGTCTCGTCGATGGGTGTCGAAAAAGCTGTGCACGTGGTCTACAAAGCCGAATCGTGACCGGGCCGACGAACAGGTCCAACCTTTTTCAAGCGAACTTCTCTCTTTGGCTATTAACTTAGGAAATGGCGAAGAAGGGCAAAGACGACACGCCTACGGCAAACGGGGTCGCTAATCGCGATATTATTCAGCGTCTCAATTTCCTTTATCAGGCCAGCGTGTATCTCAATACCCTTCCATCCTCTCGACGATCGACGACCTCGGATTGTAGCACAAACACCAAACCTAGTACACCAAAGAATGTCAATACGGCGAGAAAAAGGAGGAATAAATCTTTGAGACATGTGACAACCGCAAGCGAGCTCTCTAGATCATATATCGCGACGATGAAATCTGTCGGACAGAAAACTACGGTCAAAATGTACGTCCTGCCCTTCTCTTTCTTCGGGCACTCATCTCATCCATCGCAATACTAGTGACCCTGGTGTAAAGCGAACTCTGTGCAAAGCATGCGATCTGACATTGATTCCAGGTGCAACAGCTACAGTGCGCGTCAAGAGTAAGCATGCCTTATTCTAATAATTTCATTATTAATGATATGTCCAGAATCGCCATCTCATGGTCATACTATGGTATACACCTGTACAGGATGTAATACTTCTCGAAAAATACCTGCTCCTCCTACACTGAAGGCAGACAGTATCGCAGCGAATGATGAACTACTTCAACCTGCGCCAGCTCTAGCGTTTTCTGATACATCTGGGACCGAAGTGACAAACATCCCTGTGGGCAAGACTCACATGGATATAGACCCACCCAAGGATCACACAGATATGAATATAAAAAAAGGAAGAAGACAGAAGAAGGAAAAGACGCAAGCACGTATCCCGCCGCTCTTCGCTCGCGATGTAGGACATGTCGTGTTTTGTGGGAATGAGAGGCTTTTGGACAATGAGCTTGGAGATGGGGTGTACATCACTTAGATGATTACTAGGAATTGGCAGGCAGTCAAGGTGAGGACAGACTGATCGGTCTTCTATCATGCTCATAACTATTCAGTGCATGCTGCTAGTATACACCACAAAGTGTGTTTGACCATGGGCTAATGACTTGCTATTGTATGGTTCGAGGACAATCAGCCTCGATGATCAATCCAATCAGGCAGGCGAGGATCGGATGTAGCCTTTTGTCACAACCATCGTGTGATGGACAATGGTCGGATTTGGTCTCGCAGAATGTCTAACCGCGTCTGAACGCATTGTTGGCTTGGTCCTGGAACATGTCTCCAAGTGATATTTAGGTTTGACCTAGATTCCGAGGTTTCAATCAAGTGTCCGTCATTCATCCAACCTCCATGCATTTTCTTTGACAAGTTTCTCTCGTTCCAGAAGGAATTTGCCTGAAAATCTCGAATGGGGGAAGACTTGATATTAGATTGCACTGACCTTCTTTGTACCTCTGTGTATTGTCGCTAGCCGTATGGTAAAACCAGCCAATACGTTCGTCGCACCCCAAGCAGAAGACATCTGCTACGGTATACTTGCCAGTTCTATCAATAGGAGTCATTATCAAAGCGTGATGGTCCTTTTTCCTAGGACATACGAGAGCACCCGATCTTCTCGTCGTCCCAGCTTGACGTTATCCGCCGAGTTCATAAGACTGGACAAGGACGATATATTGAATGATGATATGATAGCAAGGTAAATTAAGTGAACCAAAAGACTTACTATCCACGACCATCTCTTCCCGAGAACGATTTGCTAATGAGTTCATCCTGTAATGCCTGTACAGAGGTTCAATCAACTCTTTTGCGAACTCTGGCTGCAGTCAACCAACAATAGCTGCAGCACATTGGGCACAGGAAAAGGAGGGATGATCGGTATATATCTGGGCGACTGTGGTATTATTGGCGCTCATGGCTCACGAGAAGAATGGGTATAGAGAAAGCATGCTCTTCGAGCAGATTGACTCAGATTGCCAATCCTGAAATACGCCGGTCCGGTGATCACAAGTGATGCACTAAGATTAGGGTTAGGGGTTGGTAATTGCAGTGATCGCGCGTCGCGGGTTCAACGTCACGGAACTTGTTGCAATGCACAATGACGACCTCCCGCACGAGATGATCCTCACCATACAACAAGCCCTCGACACCCATGTCGGCGACTTCCAGGGTGACCCGTTCGATCCGTCTTCATTTGACACACCGTTTAGTCCTATTCCTGTCCTCAATGACCTGTTCCCTGACGGTGCGCATTTGTTACTGGACTTGCTGAGGTTATGCCTGCCAAGGGTCCAAATTCAACTCCGTTTGCTGATTTAAAATTCGAACAGAGGAATCCCTCGCGCACTTGGACTTCGTCAACACGCGATTGACAGAAACACAGCAGCAACTTCAGAAGGAGATTGATGCATTACAGGATGAATTACGGCGGAATCAGGACCCAGAGAAGATGCAGCTCATCCAGGAGATGATTTCTGTAAACCTTTGTCGCATAACTTGCATCCTTGACTGACCTGTAGTTCTGCTTACAGGACCTTCTTGGACAGATGTCGCGTATACGCGAAAAGGCGACAGAGTCGGAGGCAGTAGTGCGAAATATAACAAAGGATATACAGGTATTGGATACGGCGAAGAAGAACCTCATCTTGAGTATGACAACGCTCAAGCGGTTACAAATGCTAGGTGCCCTCATTTGTGCATATATCTACTGCAGATTATATCTAACCACGAATCCTCCCGTCTGCAAGTCAACGCGCTGACACAGTTGGAGGATCTTGTGAAGGAGAAGAAGTACGGTGAGGTCGCCGAAACGCTTTCTGTCAGTCCCTCTCGCCAAAATAGTCTGGCGACCACGATTGACACTTGGCATAGGCAGTGAAGCAGATTTCTGCAACTTTCAAATCATATACTGGTGTACCGCGAATCTCGCAAGTCTGGAAGCGCATACAAGAAATACAAGGCGACCTTCGTTCCTTGATTGATGCTGATTTTGACGCATTGTACGAGTTTTCATACTTCTTTTGCTTAAATTTTCCCTAATAGCAGTCTATTGTATGCGAAGTATTTTACAAGACACCTCTAAAGCCGTGAAAGCACCACAAATCGCGGATGCCTGTCTAGTAGCGGATGTTTTAGGTCCCGACTTTCGAGCTCACCTCATCGACCGATATGTTGCCCTTGAGCTCAAGGAGTATCGTCGTATATTTCGATTAACGGACGAGGCGGGACAGCTGGACAATCTCTCCCGTCGGTTTGCATGGTTTCGGCGGATGTTACAAACGCATGAGGTCGAACAAGGTCGGGTGTTCCCTGCCGAATGGAAAATGGGATGGTGTCTTCTTGCGAAATTTGTGGATATCACCCGGTACGTCATCATAATCGTCTGTCTATGCGGAAGCCTGACGGGGTGCGTGTTGCC
>JAGGAW010034499.1:0-16852 GCA_017657375.1 Termitomyces sp. T27
AGTTCCCCAGACTTGTTCTCTTTGGATCTCCCTCTGCTAGGTGAGTAGCTATGCTTGTAGACCCTGTATAGTACTGAATATACTTTAGATCTCCCTCTGCTAGCTGTGTGATTGAGCCACAGCCCCCAGAGGTTGCTCTTACAGAATTGGAATTGGATTTATTAGCCTGCCCTACAGCTGAGTTATGCCAGCAATGGCCACTCCTCCAAGTCTACTACCCCATGCTTAGTACCTCACACTGACATTGCAGCAGTTCCTATACCATGGACCTTAACTTTGGTGCAATTTTGAATGAACCTGTCCAGCTCATCATTTGATGTATCATCCTGCAAGTGAAAGACATTATCTGGCACTGAACAATTGATGGATCATCAATTTAGTATGTAGTTCCATGCAGGAGCAGATGTAAAGTTCAGGGCCTTCTTCAGTGCCTCTTGCAGCACCTTTATATCATATTCTGAGGCCAGGAGTCTAGGATTGATGAGGGGCTGGTCAAAAGGGTTGGAGGAGTTCAGTGTGATATTTTTGCCTTTGACATATTATGAATTTATGCTTTGCAAGAAATCTAGAGAATGAACAACATATGACTTATAGGAGATACAATGCCAGTGGTGATCAAAAAATGACATATAGACCAGTGAACCATGCTGGCTTGTGAACTTGGTGCTTCAAAACAAGAATTTTGTCAGAATGCAGAATTTCAAATAGCAGCAAAATGATGAGCCATTCTAATTTATCATTGCAAGTTCTTCCAGGACCAGCCAGAATCATCAGTCACTCCAGCATACCTGTCAAAACTTGAAGAAGAGCCACAGGTGTATATCATTGCATCTTTCCAAGCATGGAACATCAGACCTAACTCATTATAGTATGAGAATTATGATCAGAGACATACTGGTTGAGCTAGTCCTGCTAAGAACATGGCCTGCCATGTAATCCAACTTTCTTTCATACAAGGCCCATTGAGGAGTTGTTGTGTAGTTCCAGTCATATGGAGACTTCCACAAATGGGTGTTAAAGATTGGTATGATGGATTGAATAACCTCTTCATTGCTTCTGAGGACAGAACAATCCAGGTCAGTTGCACTAAATGAGGTCAATGAGTGCTTGCAATGACTCACTTTCAACAACAAGCACCTTCCATTTCAGATTCTCTGTCAAATGGTTTGTGATAACATTCCTTATGGTTCTGCTTAAAAAAGAGTTGTGAGTTATTCAAGTTTATCTCAAAGACTTAATTGGCCTACCACCATCAACAATGAAGTCATATTGAGTCCTTGGTAAAGTCTCAATGCTCTGATAAAGAATGGCTGAAGACTGGATAGTCTTCAGTAAAAGAGGCAAAGAAAGCCAGATGAATTTCATAGCAAATGTATCAACTCCATTGGTTGGATGGAGCCTTTAAAAACCAGATATGGCAGAATCTGCAGCAGTATGATTGGCAATGTAAATTGTATGCAATGCTCAAAAAGACTTCTAGGCTAGACTGAGTATAGTGAGGTGGCTGCATTGAGTTGGTGCGCTAAACATATCAATGGATCTCAATTGAATTTATCAATGTCAGCATAAGACTTGTGTTCAATACCATACACAATTTACCATTCATCATTGCTTTAGCATGGAAGTCATTGACAGCCACAACTCATCAAGGGCTAAAATACTGTTTAGAGAACTTGATTCCAGTGAAAAGTATGGCAGATATATTGTAAGAAAAACCTTTGCTCATACTTTCCATTGTAGATAGGCTAGTTGAATCAAAGTGTCAGGTGAGTTGACATAGAAGTTTTGAGTCCGCATGGATGCATGTTACTTGAAGTGAAGTTTGAGTGAAGGCCACCTACTTGAAGTGAAGTATGAGTGAAGTTTGAACCCTATACAAGTAAAGTTCTAGTGAAGTCCTGGCTGTAAGTGCTCTTTGAAGTGAACTCTAGGTATTACATTCAAGCAGATAACATGAATGGTAGAATCTTGGTGTATAGTTTCAATAGCTTCAATGAACTTTGCTGATTTGCATCTAGAATTAGCCAAGTGATCATGTGACCTCTGAAATGGTGGGCATGGGCAGAGAAAATGGCCTGCAACTTTTTTGTGCTGTTAAATGAATGAAATTGGTGCAGACTAAGCCTTTTATAAATACCTAAAGTACCTGCTAGTGAGCTAAAACCTTGACTATCTCTTGAGGCTGATTTTAAATGGAATTTTTAGCCTTTACCAGCCTTTCTATCACTCTGGTCACACATTATTACACCTTGCAATATGTGTTCTTGAGCAGGATCAGTAGAGTCATCTTTCAGATTCTTCTGTATTTTCAGCTCTTGTAGGCTCTCTAGTAGCTTTTTAGCCCTTGGATCTTGCTATGCCTGAGGTCAAGGAGCATGATATTGGAGCTGAGACTGGATCTTTCTATCATGAAAATGAACCCAAGGCCAATCAAGTCATTGAAGCTATCTATGTAGATGCAACCAATCATGAGCAGAAATCAGAGCAGGAGAAGCCTAAACAATTAGAATTCTCTTCTCTGTGATGGTCACATCTATGAACTGCTCACAAATTGCACAAGAACAAGCTGAATCTCAGTCCCTTGTGTATTCACCAAAATATTCAACTAAGATTCACAAGCTCATCATTCTTATTGCCTCATATAGGCTTCAACTGGCTGGTGTCTTCTCTCACCCCTGTAATGTTGTCCTTCAGTTTGTTGACAAGGCTGGGGAAGAATATTGGGTCCAGGTATATACACTTTCTTCCATTCATCATTTTGCCAGCTTATTCTTTCAAATCAGGTCAAATTTTTCCAGCATACTGTTCTACAAGTCTACCCAAAGCAGAGATGGCAGAATTCTCTCTGCCAAGTCAATAAAATGGTCCAATATTCATCTTTTTCTTATATCATCTATCATTAACAATGGTTCATTTTCACAGAAAAGAGGCTTTGAAATTGGAGTGGCCTTTCAATTCAAAGACATGTCATGGCCTTTGTGATCCTGGATATGATTATTCAGGTGAGATCTCATATCTGATTTATTGGAGTCACAGACTCTGATGATTTATGCTTTATCAGCTCCATTGAATGGAAAAAAGAAATAGCCTTCCTGCCCAACAGCCTGATATCTATTATGAATTCAAGCACCTTTTGCAAGAACTTGCAGATTAGCTATAAGAGAGGCATGATTCCTAAGCCAATTGCTTAGGAAATGCTACTGAGATCATTCAGATGGCCAATATATTTTGTGGAGTAGGTGTTTATATTGTTCCTGAGATTTAGCATAGAGCAGGTTAGCTTTGTTTCTAGCTTCTACTTCTGACTTTTCTTCCAATTTATACTCATCTATACTATAGGTTTATCACCTGGGCTTACCAAAGCCAAAGTCTTTGATTCAGCCTCATGCACTGCTCAACTATGTGCTGCTTTCTATTCTTTTGTTCATGAGAGTAGGTATAACAAGAAGCTTTGGTAATTATTTCATTTATGAATCAATCAATGACTTCTTCTAATGAGGATCAATGGTAGGAAGCTTGTTTGGCATCATTTAGTGAGATACACCATAGCAGCTTCTGTGGAAGATTGCTTGAAGTATGCAGAGACTCTTTGTATTTATGAAAAACAGCATGTTTTTATGAGTGAATGATCTGTAGAACTTCTATTGGATTTTAAGGTAATTCCTTGTGTCAAAATCATACCTTCTGGTATTGATTATATATTAACAATACAATGATATAGACTTCTCCTATGGTTGCCTCATCATTACCTCATATCTGTTAGGCTCCACCATCAACTTCACCAACTATTTCTTTCAAAGGTGGAGCTCTTTATTCATTCTGAACATATTATGCACCTTATGATGTTTTTGAGCCTGATCTTTGTGAGGCTGCACTGAGAATGAATGGACCACTCAACCTAGGATGCCTCATTTTTGGACAATTGGAATGAGAGTGTTTAGCATATGGTGCAGATCTGAATAAGTCTTGTTTAATCTCTGATAATCCATTATCCCAGTTTTTTTCCAAGCCCAAGAGTAAGCATTTTTTCAATTAGTGATACCATTATTGACACTTTTCAGTTGCATCAATGTCTGCATCATGGCTTGATACATCTTGATACAAACAGCTTTTCAATCATGCTACTTAGCAATTCAGTTCTGATAATTTTAACAAGATTGAAAATTGTTGCTGTCTTATGACCACTGGAAGGCATTGGCATGAGATAAAGCTTTATCACCTACAGGACAAGACCAATCTATGGTCTGTGATTCCTGTGTACTCATCTGCATCTATTCCTAACTCCATTTTGTCTTCTTCACAGTGCATGTTTTACAACTATGCAGATGCCCATTAATGCTCATTTTTTGGATTCTTCTTACAGAGAAAAAAAGAAGGCAAAGGCTGCCAGGAACACCAGAAGAATGTCAGAATTGTTGAAGAGCCTCCTGAAAAGCACACAAAACTTTTACTCTCATACCTGATTCAATACACTGAACTGTAGGACCATTAGATTATTGTGGTATTGCACAGAAGGTCTCAGGTCATGGTGAAGAGCCAATGTGAGTTTTTCTATTGCCTTCACTTTCTATATCAAAGGCTTATATATTGCTTATGTCTAGTATCATGTATTTCAAGCAAGATCCCTATGTTCCCGTCTTCTATCAAGAACACTTTCTTTTCAAAATTGAAAAAGCTAAGCAGGACAATTACAAGAAGCGACTCTCTCAGCCTGCACTCAAGAAAATACAGTCACAAATAGGCTCTTCTTCATCATCATCATTGAAGACTATTGACCACTCTGAGACACCACCTCATATCCCTCAAAAGTGCCGAAGATGTTCTGCAGATCATGATATGGTGGAATTAGGTATGTTGTACATGTCTATTATCTGCCTTATCACTTGAGCTTCTATTCAAAGGTTTATCATCACCACCTTTGAGTATCCAGCACCTTCATTCTTGCTCCTCTCATTCTTCAATAAATACTGATATTTCTATGCATGATAGCTCATCTCATTTTCCTGATGAGACAGTCTTTGATGTGGAAGATATCTTTCCACCTGCTTCTCCTTCTGCTCAATCATCTTCTGAACCACTAGCAACTTCAAACTTGGGCTTAGATGACATAACAGACTTTTCAATAGATATAAAAAATGCAGATATCTGATTTGAGTACAGTCAATAGTATCAATTACATAAACAATTCTAATAAAAGTTTTGCTTTGCAGAGAACATCAATACCTTCATTGTCATCATCTCTTGTAAGGTCAAGATCCTTTAAAATATCTCTAGCTTAATCCAACTCTTCATCCTTACTATAAAGATTTCTGCTTCCCTTTCCTCCTTAAGCAAATGGTTCAATTCAGCTTAAGGTTCCTCCCCATCATTGTCTACTTCACCTAAACCTTGCTTCTCTGAATCAATTCCATACAAATCATTAACCTCTTCCACACTGTCTCCTGGATCACCAGTCCAATAACTTTGTATAATAGCCTCCTGTCTACTTAGCTTCCACAGCACCAAGGGTGTGAGGTTCTCAGCAGTTTGTAACTTGTGATTATTCCATGAATCCACTGTTTCATTAAGCTGCTTTTGTATTTGAGGCTCATATACCAAGAATAAAGCAATGTGATGAGTTGGTTGCTCCATGTCTAAAAGCCCTGAATGTTCCAAATAGAGGAAGATTTGGCAAAAGAATTCCAATGCATAGTGCCAAACATCATGCTATAATTACTCTATACACACATTGTGAACAGACCTAGACATTTTTGAGATATGAAGAAAGTGTCAAAAACTGATATATCAAGACTTACCTTCCCTGCAAATATGCTCTATGTTCAATACCCCACTTGTCAATCATGATTATTTCAACCTGATTATTCTCTGTTCCAAAATCTGCTTGAACTTTACTTGGCCAACTATATATATTGACACCTTAAAAAATACCTTCAACTGTTTGAGCACACTTGTTATTGCTGCATCAAAGGTAGATAATAAGGTGTGAATGGCCATCAATGCAACCATGAGCATAAAAGCCCCAGGGTTGCAACTTCTAAGTTCCATCCATATGCCAAAGGGCATTGCTATCTTGAACCTTGTAGACTTGTTGTTGAATGACAGCATTCCATCTGGCAAGACATGAGAAAAGTAGAAAGCAGCAGAATAAAATTGGACATGCCAAAGTAGAACACCTATTGCATCAACACATCTAAGATTTTCCTTGACATGCTCAAGGGAGATATAAATGTCCATTGCATGCAAGTGACTATAATGAATTGTAGAGCCACCAAGAGGATGTGCCAATGAAATTTTGGCCACTTCTTCATTAAGATCATCAGAGATATCAGAGTATGCTGAATGAGCAGTAGTAAGACCTGCTTCCCTCATTTAGTTGTAATGAGTTTGCCAAGTGGTTCTCAATGCTTCAGCCACCTTATTCTAAGAAGTACCAAGAATATAGAGATGCTGTGCTTGTTCTAAATCCAAAATCTGCCTAGGCCTTCCCACTTCACCACTTGGAAACTCTGTTGCAGCATTATGCCATATTAGAAGATTTTGAAAGTCTGTTTCCAGAGAAGTAACTAACACAAGAACTACATCTTTCATATTAGAAAGTTCATCTTCTAAAATGTATGGATCATTGAGATGCAGAAGGATAGAGTAGAGAGCTTTAAGCTGCCATAGGCTGTGGTGTATTGCCATGTCTTCTACATTGAGAAGAGACAAAACAATGAAACAAGCCTTGCTAGTGATTTGTTGTCCACATTGAAGTAATTCTTCAACATTTTCCACCTCCTGTACCATTACTGCTGTTTTTGAAATAGTTGGTGCAGCTAGCAACACATGTAAATAATCGCTCATTTCATGTCCAAACTTTGAACAGCAATATCTTGACAACCATGCATTGTATAGACATGATCTAAGGTGTTTCTGAATTGTTTGAATGAGCTTTAGCACACTCCAGCAATAAAATATTGAATTTTTGACATTGAAGTGTGTTCTGAAATTTCAAGTCTATTACAGCTAGGATGTAATTTCCATAAGAACTAGACATGCAACTGACTATTCCTGTGAGTATGTAGAGGCCATATGTCATATCCAGTGCACCCCATATTTATTTGGATGAGAGGATGAGTGCCACACATGGAATTTTGTGTCACCTCAGCAATTTGAAAATTGGCCTGATCTCAACTTTATCCAGCTGCTTTGCCATCCTTGCTCCTCAAAAACTCATACTCTATCCCTCCATGGGTGATAAAAGAAATGGAAAAGGCCAAAAATCATCTTGATGCTAAAAATCTATTTGAGAGTCTGAAAAGGAGAATAGTGATCCTGTCTTGACCAATATGCCTTGCCCCCAGCCTAGACCCCTCAAAAAGGACAATAATACTCACTCCCACTCCTCTCAAAGCCATATAGATCTACAGAGTCTCAACAGAGAGGAAGTACTAGCTGCCAAAGCCTTATTAAACTTTAATTGACTATGGAAGTCAACTATGGATGGAGCAATGGATTGTGTTTTCTGGAAAGTGATGAAGATTCCTGATGACGAGCCTATTGGTGATGAAAGTGAAGAGCAGAAGAAGGATTCTGGGCCTGAGATTGATGAACTTGCCTCCAGTGATGATGAAGGTATAGTTTTGTCTGAATTCACCTTCCATGACTGACAGACATTAAACTAAACCAGAACAAGCCCAGAAATCATCTGTTATATCCAAATTTGACATTCCATTCAAGGTTCCCTACAATGGAGCAACATGAAATGTTGACAATATCACATCCAAAACACCTTTTAACAAATTCCTTGAAATTATTGCCAAGCAGATGGATACTTGACTCTCCTTGTTAGCACACATTGCATATGTGCCTTCTTGACCTGCCAGAGAACCCTAAACCTGTGCCCAAACTTCTTGAGAATGAGACAGATTGGAAGAGACTCATCAGAGATGTTGCAGAGTATCAAGACACAAAAGGGAAGACCAAGGAACCAGGCCAAGTCAAGCTATTCTTTATTTCCATAGTTGATATGTCAGCCTCTGATAAGAAAGAAAGCAAGAAGGTTGGTTAACTGATTTCCTGGTGCATATTCAGAGATCTAACAACCAATTGACAGGTGTCAACAGAGAAGGCTGCTAGTACTGTTATTGAGTCTAGCATGGATGTTCTCTCTAAAGAACACCAGCTCCTTGCAGAATTAGAGAAGAAACATATGTGTGCATCATGCAAGAAGCTGTGTTATCTTTTGTCTATAGGTGATCATCATGTTTACTCAATGCAGAAACTTTTGACATGGGCATTCCTCATGGTGAATTCTATTTTTGGTGCAATAGATCTCATCTCTAAATCAAGATGGTAACTAGAGTTGACACAAAGCCACTATTGACATACCTTTTGATGAACTCAAGCTCGGAGACATTGTTAAGCAACATTTCACAAGGAAGATGCAGCCACCTACTACACCAGCATCCAATGACAACACTTTGCAGCAGCTCATGCAGCTACAGGCCCAGCAGATGCAGCAGATGCTCTTCTTCAACATGCTGGCATGCTCTCCAGATCAAAGTATGCAGCTTCCTAAACTTCTGACATTATTCCTGCCATCAAGTGTTCTGCCTTCTCCATCTCCTGTTTTGAAGTGTGCAGCAAGTGAGGATACAACTCTAGAAAATGTCAAAATCATGCAGTGGCTGGATAGATTGGATTCTGATGCTGTCCATGGCAAGTTCAAGCTCAATTATTCTCAGTTTGCAGATGCTTTCATTTCAAATAGAATCTACAAGTTAAGCAACATCATTGGCCTCTCCATGGACAAGCTCATTGAGCTAGGTGATGGGAAAATTAATTTTGGCATTGCAAATCGTCTTGTCAATTATGTGAAGGAAGACTACTTACCTCTTAATAAGCATGCCCATAGTACTTGATATCATTCATATCTATATATACCCACAATGCTGATAATATCTAGCATAATCATCTGCTGTGATTGAATATGCTGCATCTAATAAATGAAGATATATATATGTATCATCCTCAACATCCAAATCATCTCTCCTCAGCTCTCCTACATGACAAACATAAGATTTGATGGTTGAGAAGGCAAGTTCTATTGGATTATAGTCAGGTGAATAAGGTGAGA
Organism: Termitomyces sp. T27; assembly: GCA_017657375.1. NCBI lineage: Eukaryota > Fungi > Basidiomycota > Agaricomycetes > Agaricales > Lyophyllaceae > Termitomyces > Termitomyces sp. T27. Next base: position 9,119 of record JAGGAW010034499.1, read on the forward strand.
GAAATACATAATGCATTCTTCTAAGAAAATAATCAGAAAGACTGATATAAAAAGGAAGAACTGGTTTACCATGCAAGAATGAGGTCTAAAATATGAGGATCCTTGTGAATACGTGCATTGTCCATCACTACAACAGAATGCTCATGGGGAAAAGGTTGCATGTGATTCAAAAGGCCCTCCATGAACTTGAAAAAACCATCCTGTTGTGAATGAATCCTCAACAATCTTGGCATATATCATACTATGAAGTGATAGGGCAGGCAGTAGTGAATAGCTAATAATGGTCAAGCCATAGAGCAGGAACTACTCAAGAGAGTGAATTCATCACCTTCCATGGACAAAAAAACACTTTTTCATTGTCTTTTCCCCTTTTAAAGCCCATGCATGTTGATAAATTGATGTTTGGCAGTCAAATGAGCTCTCATCAACAAAGACAAGCTGGTCAGGTCTAAAATTAAGGCCACAGTGGTAATGAAAGGCAGCATGCCTGTGCTCATTACGTTCATATGCATCCCAGGTGATCTAGAAAGAATGAGCACTACTTATACCCTCAACAAAGGTGCTGACCTTCTTCATTGAATAATCACTTCATGTCAGAGCATTCCAAATGGAAGAGACACTAGTCACTGTCCCTTGCCACATCTCAAGAAGTTCCTGCATTTCATTGAGGTAGAGGTCTGGAGTGTGCTGTATGAGACCTTGAAGAAACTGGAACAGTTGATTTGTCAGGGATAGATCATAGTCCAAATAAGAGTTTGATGCACCTGGACATCCATTTGTGTCAATACTTATTTCCTTCCTTGCATTTCAGTATGCTGGTGATGAATAGTAAAGTTTGATCTTGTATGGTGCTGGTGAAGAATTCTCTGTACAGTGCAATGCTTGCATCCAGTATATTTGATGATGTCTTTGATGGAGCACATTCTATACATGTAAACAATGGTCTTTTGAAGGTTGTTGGAGAGTCAGTGTCCATGAGGCATTAGTTCGAGAACAAGAAATTCTGTTGCACATGCAACCATACTCTCACCTCTCATCACAAGTGTCACACTGACTCTCAGCTCAAAATAAGTATGGAGTGCACTGGATATGATATATGGCCTCTACATACTCACAGAAATAGTCAGTTGCATGTCTAGTTCTTATGGAAATTGCATCCTAGCTGTAACAGATCTGAAATTTCAGAACACACTTCAATGTCAAAAATTCAATATTTCATTGCTGAGGCATGCTAAAGCTCATTCAGACAATTCAGAAACACCTTATATCATATCTATACAATGCGTGGTTGAGATATTGCTGTCTGAAGTTTGTTCATGAAATAAGCAATTATTTACATGTATTGCCAGCTGTGCCAACTATTTCAAAAATGGCAATAATATAAGATAGCCAAGAGAATGATATGATGGATATAATGAGGGAGAATAGCAGAGCAAGAAGGCAGATGAAAATTGGAATTACTGATTAGGGATTGTGATTATGCTTTGAGTAATCTTAGTAATCCTGCATTAAGCAAGCCCATGTATATGCTCTATTTCTTGGAACATCTATGGAGAAGGGGTTGGAATGCAATGACAAGCTATGTAGAATATGGTAAGAGATAATAAATACTACTTCTTCTCAACATGAACATTCCATTGTGCATTAATCATCTTGGTAATAGCAGCTGCTCTCAAAATCCATGCCTGCTTAGCTTCATCAGAAATATTGAGCTCTCTGAGATATGCGGCACTATTTTTGTCAGTGTGAAAAAGCTATTAATGCTCAATTGGTCAGAAAGAGTAATTATGAGACATATAAGATGAGACTATACCTGTGCAAGAACATGTTGATGGATGGTTGAATCACTGAATTGGGAAAAGTAGCTCCATCCCTTATAGTGCTTAGTATCAGGATGCAGGTAAGTGTCAATTAAGTATTCCAGTGCTAAATGTTTGGATTTGCTGATAAACTTCTTTTCAACAGACATCATTTCATGTTCAATCTTCTGTTCAAGAGCTGATAGCCTCAAAGCAGCCTTTTGACTCAGTGGCAGTGGCAAGGAAGATGGATGAGATGATATTTTTGGTGCTGATGCAGGTAGATAAGGAAAGCTTTGACAATGTTCAAAGTGCACTGCAGGTTCTGAGACATCACTATTATTAGATTTGTCTAAATCAGATTCTTTGGATTCAGATTCTTCAACAGATGTGATGGAGGGATGGCTGGTTGGCCTTGCCTTAGGCTTGAAATGTTCCTTCTGCTCATCTGCTGAATAAGATGTACTTTGTGAAATTTCTGGTAGGCACAATAGAATGTGATATAACTCACTGGGTTTGACTTCATATACCAAAGAATCAGAATCATCAGCATTATCCACAAATTCATTACTCTTCTCCTTATAGTTAGAATAGGAGTGCTCACTGAAAACAGAATAACAGATTAGCAAGTGCAGTGGAAGCAGCAGGAGCATAGTATGGTAACAACACATACCTGGATCCACATTTCTGTCATTTGTGTTGAGTCTATCCCTAGTTTTTTGAGTGCTTTAATATTGCCTGAGAGTCAAGATCCTTCATCAGCTGTATTAAAAGTGATGATTAGAAAATACCTTTTTCCCCTGCTCAATTCTTCTAGCTAAATGACCTGAGAAAGTGTCAAATAGTTTGGTGAGATTGGAGTATCTTTCTGGAATGTTGATAATCTCAAAAGACTTGTTGCTTTGATCAAGTAATGGAATGAGGAGATTCTTCACTAAACCATCAATACCCTTTTCACCAAAATGTAAAGAGCTATAATTCATCTTGAAAGAGGAAGTCATGCTTTCAAAATCTGCTTCAAGAGCTGATTTAAAGTCATCGACTGACATTGAATCTGGTAAAAGCTCCATAACAGTATATTCTGTCTTCGCATTCTAAATGGTTGAAACTTTGAGCATGATACTATAGGATGAGTATTAAGTGACAAGTGCATACCTTGAATTTAGCAAGACCATCTCTTAAATGTAAAGTCTCCTGTAGCTTGGTGATTCCAAGAGGATCCCAATGGAGATGGCTCACAGTCTTCCAAAAGTGAGATACTATGTGAAATAATACGTCACCAAATTTGTTAAGATGATCCATACACTTCTGAACTTGATTAGCAGGTTGGATGTTGAGAATGGCACCCTATGCAAGGAAGTGACAGAGCATTGATATATGAGTAATAAGAGAATGAAGCCTGGTGTCGCCAAACTGAACACTGGCTCAAAGTGAGTTGATGAATGCACAATTGTGATCATCAGCATCTGTATTGCTGCCAATGCTTTTTGAAAGCCCCATCTGAGCTGATAAGAAGGAAAAGTGTGGCTTAAGTGATGTAAGCATGATGTCTAGTGTGCCACACAAATCAGGAAGCTCTAACTCCCAAAGAATAGGCTGAGTATCTGTATACATTGACACTTGCAAGGCTTGCATCTAAATTTTGTTGTTGAAGTGCATATACTTATCAGCAAGGAGTCCTTCAGGAGGCTGAAACTGTTGATTGATTGCATTTTAGATATGAACAATAAGTTCGTTCTAATAGAACTTACCCAGGCCATTGCATTTTTCTTTTATGTAGATGCAGAAACAAGTGACTATGAGGGATCAGTAAGATTATGGAAGATGTGCTCAAGGTCCAGAATCAAAGAATAGGGGATGCTCCCTGTTGTCTGCCACTATATATCATCAGCTTCCCATGTGAAACATTCAATGACTTGAAGGCTTACCCAGCCAGCATTGCCACTTGGTGAAGGGTCTGACTCACTATTCTCAGTAAGAGGAGAACTAGCCCATTGATTTGAGTTCAATGTTTGCTCCTCTGACTGTTCAACTAGCACTGCCTTGCTTTTGAGAAGAGATCTCCCTCATAAGAATGGTCCAGCCATCCATAGCAATACTTGAAAGCTCCATTGCAGGTGCAAAATAAAAGAGAGCCTTGACTTGACAATTGATCTGATCCCATGTATTGCTGCTTTTCAAACTAAGAGAGGCCAACAATTCAAACCAATAAAGTTTCTCCAGCCTAGAATTAATAAGTAATAGTTTTACAAATAGTAAACTATTAAATGATCCACTCTTCAACTTGAGGCACCTTATAGATCTTTTTATGAACAGCAGTTGTTTGGTTGACAAGGACAATTGTAAAGGACATAGATGTGGCCTTTGGAGTAGATTCCTTGAAAAGCTTGAGTTTAGTAGCTGAAGTGGTTGGTGCTGCAGTTGATCCTGAACCAACTGGAGCATGCAGCTTGAATGCTGGTTGAGTGGCCTTTTTCCAATTGTGATTATGAAAGGGCAGTCCTCCATTTAATGCCTGCTCACGTAGCTTTAGTCCATTTAGCTTGAACTGAGAGACTTGGAAAGGATAAAAAGCACAACTGACTGCAGCAGGTGGATTGAAGCCCAACCCTGCAGATATTCCTTCATCGACCCTTTCCTTTTGATTTCTAGCCACTGAATCAAAGGGATCTTTAGTAGCTGAAGATGAAGTGGATGAAGGAGCCTGAGCATTAGGCTGGGTGACGAATTAGTGTACTTGCAAATTAGTGTACTTGAATTAAGGTTTGATCTGCGTGCCAAAATGGCGGGTAGTCATGAGAGGACCACTTATCCACATGTGAAAAAAAACTCGCAAGTCAAGAGTGTTTCGACGTACAGTTTGAATGCAGGTGACGAATTAGTGTAGTGTTCTGTAGTGGTGAATTAACTTGAAGGTTTGATCAGCGTGTCAAAATGGCGGGTAATTCAAATTATGATGCATGAAAGACGACCACTTAATCACACGTAGACCAAGTTTGGCAAGAATGTTTTGGATGGTTTGAGTGCAGGTGGCAAAATATGTAGTGTTGAATTAATGTTGGATCAGCATGTCAAAATGGCAGGTAATCATGAGAGACGGCCCGGGCATGGCAGTGGAGCAGCGACAAAACGTAGATGATCAATTCTTGAAGCTTGAGGCCTTTCTTTGCCTTATCTGATTCCTACAGACCAGTACGCGCAAGTTGGTATCCAACCTGCAGCTGTCTCTTGACATAATAAGTATGCTTCAAAGTGAATAGTAGTAGTAACCTGATCCTAACACGACACGTGTCTTTAACTTTAACCTCAAACGACTGTGGCGGAACAACAACATTAATTGAAGTCTCCCTACCTGTACAAGTCATAACTCGGTTGGTTGAGCATCGTGGGATTTCAGCTTCTTCAAGTAAATAGACTATACATGCCAGAAATCCTTGATTAAGTCGGCAGCTCTTTCAGCGATGATGTAGACTGGTGCTTGGGTATGTGCTGCTGGTACATATGGCTGGTAGTCCAGCATTCAAGATCAAATGTGTCGTTGATGAAGATCTAAGGCTCACCATGACCAATGCATCAACAACACGAAGCTGCAAAGCACCCTTGACATGCAGATCAGGGTCTACCACCCCATGCTTAGCACCTTGCACCGACATCGCAGCAGTCCCTGCACCGTGAAGGCTGACTAAAGTGGAGTTTAGAATGAACCTGTCCAGCTCGTCATCCGTGGTGACGTTCTCCAGACCACTGACAGGCTGAATGATGTAGTCCTTCCACGCAGGGGCAGATATGAAGCGTATGGACTTCTTCGCTGCCTCTCTTAGCAACACTATATCATATTCTGAGGTCATGAGTCCAGGATTGATGAGAGGGTGGTCAAAAGGGTTAGATGTCTTCAGTGTGACATTTCCACCTTTGACATATCAACAGCCCATGCTTCCAAGGAGAGAATGGGCAACGTACGACTTGCAGGAGACACACTGGCATTGGTGAGGGAGAGGTAGTGACCTTCAGGCCTAGGAAAAACCGCTCTGTTCTGTTAATGAGTAACTGAGTTGTGCTAGGGTGATCAACTTGAGACGTATTCACAAGAAAATACAACTCGTAGTAGGGCGTATTCTTCCCTGATGCGGGATCAGCAGACGTTTGAAAAATAGATGAATTATCGGGCAACTGTCCCCAGAAGACAAAGGAGATCCCAGTCGCAGTAAATGGTCCTGTTTGATTGGCCTGCCATTGCTGGAAGTATTTAAGCTGGAGTTCAGGGTCCCTCGAGATGCTAGATTATTTTGAGCAATTTGTGAGCAATTAAATTACGTGCACACACTCGTCAAGGTTGTCGTTGCTAGTTGAGTTCACAAGCCATGTTAGCAGGACAACAGGCTGATCTGAAAAGTTCTTGCCCATGTCGGGCAAATGAAGTACAGGCTCCACCCCAACCGAACGAAGCTCAGAAGACTTTCCAATGCCAGAGTTCAGTAAGAGCTGTGGGGTACTGATCACCCTGGCAGATAAGATGATCTCTTTCGATGCGGTCAAGCATTGATGGAGATCTATGATGCGGGTTAACATCTGTTCTTGAGAACCTCATGTCTTAAAAAATACCAGTAGAATTATGGCCGACTTCAACAGCTCCAAAGATTGGACGACCTTTGCAATCGCCCGTTTTAATGATGCGGGTCACCTGCGAGTTGATGAGAACATCCAAGTTGGACCGGTTCAAGAACTGGGGAGCGAGATACAAAGTCGCTGAACTGCTTCGTTTACCCTTATCAATAGTTTGTTGCAAATAACCTGTGAACGCATAAGCCAGATAGACATGAGATGATACTGAAAGACCTGCCGATTCCGAGAGGGTTTCCTGAGTTCATATCAAGGTTGAAAGGAAACTTGTCAGGAAGTTCTGTCATAGTTTGAAGCATGCATGGATCGATGCTTTGCGGATAACCAACAAGGCTGACAGCATTGATCCCGTTGAAACCGTGTACTCTAGGATCGAACTGGCTGGTGGTGTTGTGATTGTCTGCTGGTGCTGTCCAACGCTTGTTCTGTTCCAAAAGGACTTTGTCAGAACATGGAGAACAGCAGCAAAGCAGCTAACCTTTCTGATGTATTGCTGCAAGTTCTTCCAGGACCACCCCAAGTTGCCGGTTACCTCAGCATACCTGTCAAAATCTGAAGAAGAGCCACGGGTGTAGAACATTCTGTCTTTGCAAGCACAGCGCATCAGTCCTGACTCCTTGCAGTACGAGTCACAATTGGACACATAGTGATCGAGCTGCTCCCACCAAGAATGTGCCCTCTCATGTAAGCCAATACTCTTCCACCCAAGGCCTGTTGAGGAGTTGTTGTGTAGTTCCAGTCGTATGGCAACTGCGCTAAAGCACTGAGAAAGATCGGCATGACATTGCTTTGAACAGAACATCCTGAGTCAGTTGCGTGCAGATGCTTATGATGGTCCGCTTTCGATAACAAGCACCCTCCATTTTGGATTCTCCATCAAGCGGTTTGCGATAACATTCCCTGCAGTTCCGCCTGGAAAGAGTCCTAAGTACTTAATCCAAGCAAAGGCTCAGCTGCCTTACCGCTGATGACAATGAAGTCATACTCGGTCGTTGGTAGAGTCTCGATACTCTGATAAAGCACAGCTGAGGCCTGGATAGCCTTCAGCAGAAGTGGCAAGAGGAGCCACAGGAGTTTCATGTCGAACTTGGATGTGTTGGCTTCATCGGATAGACAGAGGCTTTAAAAACAGATACAACAGAATCCGCAGCACTATGCAATACTCAATAGACCATGCCGATGAGCTGGCTCCATGTGCGTCAAGTGTTGGTATGTACTTATGTTGAGCGCATCAAATGCTGAGATCTGGATCAGGTACTTTCAATTTGTTCGACTTCAGCGTGAGATTTGCGCACGACCACATGCAAAATACCAT
>JAGGAW010034500.1:0-16816 GCA_017657375.1 Termitomyces sp. T27
ATACCGACTGTCGGTAGCGGTACCGACGTGTGCATATCCATCTTGCTCCTCTCCAGCTCCCCGATCCAGATCTCACTTCACCGACGTTCATAGCTTCGGCCACTTCGCTCGCCCTCACCTAGTGACTGGGAACTCTGCCGCTCGCCTTCCCTTGCTAACATATTATTTGTTGGCTGTCCTCCCTCTTTCCCCTTTCCTCCTTTGGTGTGGTGTTCTTTGGCCCCTCAGGTCCTGTTGCCCCTTTCCGCACCCGGAGTAGGTTGGACGCTATCACCACCCTCCTTGCCCTTAGAATGATCTCCATCCTCCTTGTCCTTGCTACTCCTGTCCTTGCTACTCTCATCCTTGCTACTCTCATCCTTGTTGCTACCACTCATGTCGACCTCCAGGCCCAGCAGCCACTCCTCAGACTCCCCATGCCCCTCTTCTGACTCCAAAAACTCCGGATCTGCCTCTATCACTTCATCCACAATAAGCACCCCACTCTCCACAGTACTGCAGAGCAAGAAGAGCTTTGCAGTAGCTGGCGCTACCAGTGGAATGGGCTGCAAAGGAGGGACCACGAGCAGCGGCCTGATGACCTTGGTAGACAGTGGCCACACCGAAGGCGATACTGGCAGAGGTGAACTTGGTGGCGGTGGATTCAGCGGAGGTGGACTCGGCAGAGGTGGACTTGGTCACCTGGTGGTGGTGGATTTGGTGGAGGTGGACTTGGTGGAAGTGGACTTGACTCAAGGGGACTCAGCACCAGAAACAGACTAAGCAGGGGAGGACTTGGCAGAAGCATGAAATCCTGCTTCTCCAACTTCACTTTTTTGATTGTCTCCACTCAGGCTTCTTCATCGCTACTAACCGACAGTTTCGACTTTACCTCATGCTTCCTCTTCACCATCAGCAACAACTTCATGCTCTCCTTCCCCTTTCCTACCGACTCATAGACCTTCCAAGGCCTTCCCAACTTCTTCATATACTCCCATGCTGCTAGTACTGATTGTGACCCTTTCTGACCATGAGACCCCTTGCCATGGTGGGAACATGTTTTTGAGATCTTGAGGCAATTAAAACATGGCCATGCCTCTGCCAGATACCAACACTTGTTGTCGATGTTGTGGACGACACAGTTGTCACACTACACAAAGGTTTAGCAACCAATGTACCACAGAAAACTAATAGAACCACTTACCAGCCCATCCTTGACAAGTCAATCACACCGGGTGCTGGGGGCCACAAGAATGACATTCTTCTCCTTTGTTAACGCCAGGACAGTACCAGCTGGCAAACTATCATCGGCAATGACCTTGCTGCAAGGAGCTGCCAACAACTTAGCAAGCTCCTTCTCAGAAAACTAACAAAATATTAGTAACTACGCAAAAACCCCAGAAAAGCAGAAAACTTACTGATGTTGGCAGTTGGAACTCCTCTTCCTCCTCTTTGTCTTCATCCTTGTCCTTGGCAACCACCTTACCCTTTCCCTTACCCTCTGCCGCTCGAGACCACGTTAACAGCAACACCAGATTACTGACCTTACCGGGCACCCCTACCAATGGAAGAATGACCAGGTTTGCAATGCTGAAGGTGGCAGTGAAAGACATAACAACTATTGGTAGGCAAAGAAGTTGGCAGCAGGAAGAAAGGAAAACTTTGAGAAAAGCAGACTATTTAGGACCCTTTATATAGCTCCAGGGTCACCCAAATTTGGAAAAACACTAGAAGCCATGACCCTGCATGGCAACTAAAAGTCAAGCTTCATTTACATCACAGGCCGCTGGTAGCACCTCTCTGTCCTTAACTCCCTGGCATTGCAGTTGACCGAGAATGGTCAAGATTTTAAGCAAGGGAGAGGATGATGAGCCCTACAAACTGCTACCAATAAAACCAGTAAAAAGTCCCCAACAAAAAGCCAACCTTCAACAGTCAAAGACGTGATGTGCCTGTCATGTGATCAATCACATGACCCCACACATGACATTCATGTGAACTTCCCTGGAACTTACTGTGGCATAGCAAAAAGTCAAAATTACAAAGGTCAAAGTGCTGGGCACAGAAACCAAACCTGCTTGGCCATGGACATCCCTAGATACAACCAAATGATGTTAGCAATCAGTGAACCATGCCAGCTTGCAAAAACACAACCAGGACCTCTTTGGTATAGACCTGTTTCTGACAAAATGCCAAGCATTCCAATATCTTCGGTTACTTTCTATTCATCTCCAACATTACAAAATATCAATAAAACAACTGACTTTCCATTTCAGTCTGACATTTTCCATATTTTTCCACCTATTTCTTTTGTTTTCCATTCATAACCCTAGCACCACATCCGCAGAACAAAGCTACCTACTGCCACTAGTACCAAAACCTAAAAACGCTCTATCTCCTGATCTTAGACATTGTGCTAGTATAAAAACCTGTCATTTAGACTCAATAAATCATCGAATTTTGCCTCCTCTGTCTTGCTGCTAGCATTAGCATTCAGATCTCAAAAACCTCTGCATTGGTATCTTGTATTGTGTGCTTAGGTCTCAGTGTTTATCCTGTTTTATAGCATTTATCAACTTTAGTGTATTACTGACTTTGGCATCTTAGTGGCCTCAGCATTTATCTCTTTCTAGCGACTTATGGGAGTGTTAGCTCCATCTCAGCAGGAGCATTAGCCTCCATTTTCTTAATGTCAGTTACTACCGTTCTCAGCATCTCTTTTCCCCAAGTTCTCCATGGTGGTAGCATCTGCTCCCATTGCCACTCACTTCCTTCAGCCACGCTAAGCCCTAGACTTGTGCTAGTGCTTTCACTTGACTTGCATTAACTTCCTCTTGACCACTGCACTCTGCCACCTTTCTTACCACTACCAACCTGCAGTAGCGCTACCAACATGTGCATATCCATCTTGCTTCCCTTCCTCTCCCTGATCCAGATCTCACCTTACCGGAAACCTTAGCTTTAGCCACTTCATTCACCCTCACCTAGTGACTGGGAACTCTGCTGCTCGCCTCTCCTCGCTAACATATTATTTGTTGGCTGTCCTCCCTCTTTTTCCCTTCTCTCTTTGGCGTGGTGTCTTTTGGTTCCTTTGGTTCCTTTGCCCCTTTCCACACCTGGAGTAGGTTGGATGCTATCAGCATTCGAGGAAAGGTTGCCAATAGCAATGTTGTTAGGATTAAGATGGTGCCATTTGTCAATATAGTCCTTGAACCACTGTTTACTGGGGTACTACAGGATCCATGTACCTGACAGTAGTACTACCTTGTTTTTGTGGTTCTGTTGGCAGCATCCTTGGATAATGTAGGTTTCAAGTTTGTTACACCTACCGCATCCCATTGTGTGGCTCAGTTCACCACAAAAGTGGCAAGCATCAGATTGGTTTGGTGGTCAGCCTTGCAAATATTGACTGCTATTAACAATAGTGGAGAAGCAATCAACCATGGCATTGATGGCAGACTTGATAGTGGTGTCAATATCTTCTTTTTTCACATAGATGTTGTTGCTAGGCTTTGTGGTGGTAGTTGTGGGTGTCAACTGTGACTCAGGTTGTGGGGGGTAAGCCTGCAGATAGAAGGGCAAAATTGATAGAAGGCCCGAGGGATAACCAAGTGGGGCTTGAGCAGCACTAGCAGTAGTGGGACTAACAATGGTCTGGAAAACCCATTTGGCAGTGTTATATACTTGATCAATGGAGTAGAAGTCAGCAAAGTGGTGGTTGGGCAGCATTATCTCAAGTCTATGGAAGATTGGTAGCCAAACAACATTTGGTATACCTTGCTGGAATAGTTGGTGTTCTTCATTCTGGAACATCTTGCCTTTACTGATTAGCTAGGTGGAGATGACGTGAAACTGTCAGTAGTAGTCAGAGAAAGTGGTTAGTGACTATATACCGTTTTGCAAGGTGTTGGTAGTGAGCTGCTCAAGATTGGCCCAGCACCACTTTGCTTCTTCTTTGGTGCCTGGATAGAGCTTGATTATTGCTGCCTTCCATTCTTGATAGGTGTAGGGGCAAGGTTGTGTGCTATTGGCTGATGGTAGGTTGCCATAATACTCTGGTAGCAATGCTCATAGTTCAGCAGTATTGTAGGTGACATATGGCATGGCAAATTCCTTCTTGAGCTTATTTTTAGTAATGTTGTTGTTGGTAAATAGGTACTTGAGTTTGTGGAAGTAATGTGAAAGGTCTCTAGCTTTAGTTTTGTTCTACTTGGGTGCAGTACTATGACCATGCATTGGCATCTTGCTAATGGTGGTGTTGGCTATGGCTTTTTGTAATAACAATGGTAACTGAGTGTCAGGAGGCTGTTGGTGAGTGGTGGAAGATGGTAGCTGAGAGGGTAGCATCAGGAATTCCTTATCAGTATCAATAGGCATTAAGAATGATAGTGACCCCAAGTCTAGGTCACATGGAAAGAGATTGGGGATGTCATCAAAAGTCAGTTGATTCTTGGCAGCACATAGTTCTTCCTTGAAGTTTGCCAGTTGCAAAGTGCTGGAAGGAGTCAGTAGCTGTAACTGAGTAGGAAAAGTGGGTGGGGGTAGAAATAAGGTTGATTGGACTTAGTCTTTGGCTGCAGTGCAAAATTGTTGCTGCTGCCTAGTTTCTGGCAGTATTCTGCCTAGAAATCCCTTGCAGTGGGCTCTAAAATGATAGCATCCAACCTATTCTAGGTGCAAAAAGAGGCAAAGAGTCCAAAGAACACAACACTAAAGGGAGAAGAGAAAAAGAGGAAGGACAGCCAACAAATAATATGTTAGTGAGGGAGGTGAGTGGCAGAGTTCCCAGTCGCTAAGTGAGGGCAAACAGAAGTAGTGGAAGCTAATGCTGCAGGAGAAGATATCAAGTGACTAGAAAGTGGGCAAGTCAATAAGTAACATCTTTCAGTAAGGTGAGATCTGAATTGGAAAGAAGAAGGAGATCAAGATAGATATGCAAATGTCAGTAATGCTACCGATAGTTGGTAACAGTAAGGGGTGCAGTAGAAAGTGGTAGGCAAGAGTGAATGCAAGTCAAGCAAAGGTGCTAGCATAAGTTTGGGGCTTAGCATGTCAGAAGGGAGCAAGTATTGATGGGAGCAGGTGCTACTGCCAAGGACAACTTAGAGAAAGGAGAAGCTTGTGACAGTGGTAACTGACATTAAGAAAATGGAGACTAATGCTCCCACTGAGTTGGAGCTAATGCTCTCATAAGTCACTGAAAAAGAGATAAATGCTGAGGCCACTGAGATGCCAAAGCTAATAATATGCTATAAAACAGGATGCTAACACTGAGGCCTAAGCATGCAATATGAGGATACCAATGCAGAGGCTTTGAGATCTGAACACTAATGCTAGCAGCAAGATAGAGAGGGCAAAATTCAATGATTTATTGGGTCTAAACAACAGGTTTTTATACTAGCACTGTATCTAAGATCAGGAGATAGAGTGTTTTAGATTTTGGTACTAGCAGCAGTAAGTAGCTTTGTCCTGTGGATGTGGTGCTAGTGTCATGAATGAAAAACAAAAGAAATATATGGAAAAACACAGAAAATGTTGGACTAAAATGAAAAGTCAGTTGTTTTATTGATATTTTATAATGTTGCTAGCAGATAGAAAGTAACCAAAGATATTGGAATGCTTGGCATCTGTTGGAGAGGGCCTATATCAGAGGGTTTGGTTGTAGTTTCACAAGCCAGTATGGTTCACTGATCTATATGTACCATCCCTTGATTGTCTGGTGTAGTCCATGGCCAGGTGAATTCGATTCTCATGCCTGGCACTATCAACCTTTCTTTCCTACACTTTTTGTTGTGCCAATGTAAGTTCTAGGAGGTCACATGAATGACATGTGCAAGGTCATGCGATTGGTCATGTGACAGGCATGTCATGTCTTCTACTGTAGAACTAGGCTTTTTATTGATGGGCTTTTTACTGGTTTCATTGCCAGCAGTTTGTGATGCTCATCACCATTATTAGTAAAATGTAAGTAGCATTAAAATAGAAGGTGAATATATCATTCTCAGGCATACTGTTTGGGCTGAGAGTAGTTGCGCTCACTGTGGAGTGGTATGCAGGTTGCTAAGTGAAGTTTCTAGTATCCTATGGCTGATAGGGTGCCAGGTTGCAGGCATTCAGAAAGCACTTTGTAGCATCAACATATTTGAGTAAGTGCTTCAGGCCAGATGAAGATGAGAGTAAAACAGTTAGTGACTCAGCTTTACATTTGAGCAGTTGTGAGAGATGAACATGGCACTTGTGTTGGTACTGTGGACATTCAAATAAGTAGTGACAAATCATTTTGACTGTTAGCCCTAGGCAGTAAAGGCAGGAAAAGAACTCAGCTCTGTGTATGTAGAAGAGGTGGAAGGAGAGGGGGAGGTGTCCTGTGTGAAGCTGAGTGAGGATATGCTGAGTGTCATCTGTCAAGGTTCTTGATGAGGCATATATAGTTCCTGAAGAGGAGTGTTTTGTTGAGGATGCAGATCACAGGGGCACATGTTGATTTCTTCCATCTTCATTTCTATATGATCTGAGTGGCTACTAAGTCTGCCTGGCAAGTGGCTGGTATGCTGAGGGGCAGAGGCTTCTGGAGGGTGAGCAGGAGAAGGGCTGAGGGGCTTGAGGCACCCAGTGCTGCTTCCTTCATGAGTTTGTCAGCATATTTGTTGAAGGCAAAGTCCACATATCTAGGTGACTAGTGTATCTGAAGTCTTATCACTCCACAGAGGTGGGGAGCTCACTCCTTACTTGCTGCTACTGTAGTGTGCTAGCATGATGCATTGAGGAGGCAGTCTTGCCTCTTATGGAGATTTTTAACTGCTGTATGAACTCAGTGTATGAACTCAGTCAAGAAGATAGTGGGCTGAGTGCAGGTGTTGGTTGTTGAGGATTTTGATGGCCACCTGGCTGTTGCTGCTCATGATCATGAGGCCTTAGAGCCTCTGCTGTGCTGTCTTGAGCAGGTGTAGGTCCAGCAGGAAGCCGACAATCTTGGCCTCATAGACAGTGTGCTTTGCAGCAGGGCTGAGGAAGTACTTCAGAGAGAAGGTTTCTTTGCTGTCTTCAAAGAGTACCATAGATGTGCCAATGCCTCCTTCATAGCTCAATCCATCACAGTATATCACTATATAGGCCCAGTCATGCATGCAAGTGATTGCTTCAAGAGCTAATTCTTTGGAACCTGCAATGTGAGTGGAGAGGGAGGGTTTGTAGTCTGAGTGTCATCTGAATAGATATACTGTCTCAATGGTGGTGGGATCTATACCTGTAAAGTAAAAAAGGTTATGGAGCAGTGAGTAGTGTCTACATATGAAACACTTTGCAGTGTGTCTCACTGGCCCATGCAGGGAATGGGTTGGGAGGAGCAAGGATAGGCACACTGCTGCTCTAGTCAGTATTTTATGGAGAAGCAAGTCAATAAAGAGCAGATTGGTGTAGGCTTCCATGATGTCCCTGGCTATGATATTCAGTGCTCTGGTGACAAGTTTGGCAGCTCATCGCTGAGCTATGTTTAGCCATTTGGTGACTATAACTGAGCCTGTACATCTCTTGCTTACTGCACTTCTGCTTACTCTGGTGTACTAAACATCTGCTGCATAAGTGAAAGCAGGTATAGCCACTGTGCAGTAGAGCTAGTAAATATAGTGGGGCAGCATACTTCCTGAAATGCAAAACAGCCTGAAAACTTAGATGGTTCACCAGGCAGTGCTAGCTGTAATCTTCTGCATATGGGCCACTCACCTAAGCCTAAAATTAAAAACCACTTCAAGGTACTTGTATGTCAGAATGGTCTTCACTACCTAGAAAGACACCACATTATCTAAGATGACTTGGTGAAGAGTTAGATCAGCAGGAGGTGCATCCCCATATGAGCAGAGAAAGCTCATAAAGGCTAGTTTGGACAGTTCGAAGGAGGAGAAGTGGGAAAGGAACCAGGCAAAGGCTCCCTGGGCCCTCTCAACCATGTCCTTAATAACTCCTTCAGAGACTTGGCTATTGCCAGAAGCATGGCATCGTCGACAAACCTGAATGAGAATTCTAACTTGCTATAGAGGCAAGCTAGGAAGATTAGCAGAGCATTGTAGAAAGCATAAATATCATAGAAAGTGAGCAACCCTGGATGATGCCATTGAAGACAGCAAACCAATCTAAAAGGAAATCATCAAACTTGATGTGTATTTGTTTGTTGAAGAGCATATGCTTTGCTAAGCAGATGTAGCATGCTAAGATCTCTTACTCCTTCATATTATATAGGAGATGCTCATAAACCATGTTAAGAAATGCACTTTGAACATCAAGAAACAAGGCTATAGCAACTTTACCTGAATGCTACATGTCTTTGATTCTCTGCACAATGAGGTGCATTGCATTTGAGGTGTTGTGGCCTAGCTAATCTCCAAATTGTCTAGGGGGTAGTAAGCTATGTTTCTCTGCTAAGTGGAAGAGCTGCTATAAGAATAGAGAGAAGCTTCCTAATCATATTTAGGAGGCCAATGGGTTTATAAGCCTTAGCTACATTGTATGCTAGTTTCTCTGGTTTCCAGAGGACCAGTGTTGTGGATTCTAGCCAGCTCATGTAATAGACGTTGAGCTCAAAGACTGCCTTGAAGATGTAGTAAAAGTGGTCTAAGAGGGTCTCAGCATATTCCTTAAGAATGATGTTAAGAATGCCATCTAGACTGGGAGCTTTGAATAGCAGCAGCCCCCTAATCACACTTGTGATGTGCTTATGAAAGGGGTGTGGGATGTCGGGTAAGGATTCAGGAAAAACAAAAAGGAGAATGGAAGGAGAGATGGAAGGAGGGAGAAAAAAAACTCAGTGAGTATATCTACCTTCTTAGTGTTAGTTGTAGCCAGCTGAGAGATGCCGTTGACCTCTGTTTTGAAGTCTAGGATTCTATCACATAAGAAATCAGAGAGTTCATAAATCACAAACTTATTTGCCAAGTAGATTTGTCTTGTATCAATAGATTTGAGCCAGATGCACCAATAGTTCTCCTTAACTGCTTTGACCTCAGCCACCATTTTGTGCAACAAATGCACAGCTTCAGCTTTGAAGGAGTGGTCAGGGATGTCATGGAATTTGTATGCTAGGTTAGTGGCTTGCCACTTCTGGACCTTAAGCCTTGTGAAGTTGTCATTTTACCACCTCTTGGTATATAGGCATGGTGTCTTTATAGGAACAATACTCTTGTTGGCCATCACCTCCTAAATAATGGAGATTAGCAAGGACACCTTAGTGTCAAACTCCCCTTTCAACAATAGTGATCCCACTGGTGTGCATACCTTGAGTTGCTCCTTCAAAGTGGTGTTGAACTTCCTCCAATCTACTGACTGGAAGTCCTTAAAAGAAGAGGTGGAGGAGCAGGGAATTAGAAGGTTGATTACCATAAATATGAAGAGGTGGTCAGTAACTGAAGGGCATAGAGATGGAACA
The DNA here is from genome assembly GCA_017657375.1 of Termitomyces sp. T27. Taxonomy (NCBI): domain Eukaryota; kingdom Fungi; phylum Basidiomycota; class Agaricomycetes; order Agaricales; family Lyophyllaceae; genus Termitomyces; species Termitomyces sp. T27. The sequence goes on from JAGGAW010034500.1 coordinate 9,398, forward strand.
ACATTACACGAGACAATGGGGTTAATAGTCATATGTGATCGCCAGATATTGTCTAGTCTGGTTTATTTGTTGCCTGCAGTCTGGAGCATGGGCAGTCCTGGTGGGAGCACCAGCTTCATCTCGTACTCCATCAAGAGGTTTAGCAGGAGCTGGATGAAGCCCCCATTCTTGTTGAGATGCAAGTTTTCATCAGTCTTCCACATGAAATAGTGTCTATTGAAATCTCTGAGCCAAAGCATCTGATTAGAGGAGGTTGAGCAGGTTGTCAGAATGGATGAAGATAAAAAGGAAGACAAGGAGTCTAGGAACCTGTTGTGTTCACAGGCATTGTAGATGTTAAATACTCAGAAGCTGCCAAATTCATCCAAGAAGTGTATCGCTGTGATATCTGTGGAGTGGATGGTCAGTTGGGTATATGCATCTGTTGAGATGTTAATATTAATCATGAAAACTGAGTAGGAGCAGGTGCTCTCATCCCTCCTATAGTCAAATGGATATATCACCCACCAAAAGCTGGAGGCCTTCATGTTGCCTAAGCAGTCAAGGAATGGCTCTTGGATCATAAGCACATCCCAGTCTGTAGGCCTTGCCAAGTTCAGCATAGCTGCTTGTGCAGTGTCTGCCTTGCATATGTTTTGTTATCAGATGCAGAGTCTGCCAAAGGCCTTGAAGGGTTGTTGTTTCATCGGTTCTTAGCAAGGAGTCATCAGCCAAGCACCTCTCTTTTTGGGATCCAGGTTGGGAGGTAAAGCCAAACTCTTCTAGGTTGCCTAGGCAACTAAATGCTTAGCTGCTGGTAGAGGTCTTCCAGGCAGAGCCCCTCAGCAGAACCATGGATGCCAGGAGTTGAGAGGAGGAAGGAGGTCCTGCAAAAGGGGTCAGGCTCAATTTAAGAACTATAAGCATCACTGTTGGTATCTTCTTTGAGGGGGACAGAACCCATGTCAAGGCAGGAAGTAGGGTATTTGGTTCTTGAAGAAGTGGGCATCAAAGTCCCTGCAGCGTTTCTTGAACGATGGGCAGCTACAATCTGAGCTAGCATAAGTAGAGTCTAAGCTGCATGTCATGCACCTAGGTGATGCTGCCATGCATACTTCAGAGGCATGGTCTCTAGAAGTGGCTGTACTTCTGGCACTTGTTGCACTGGATGGGCTCTTACATATCCTTGTAAATTATAACTTGGCATCCTCCTATAAAGGTGTAACTGTGGATCATATCATTTGCCACCTTGGGATTGTTGTAGCTGATCTTGAGAGAAGCAATGGTTTGCTTGAAGGAGCAGAGATCAGGGTGCTTGAGCCACAGAGCAGATATGATGGATCCAGTAGAGAGCCCATTCTCAGCCTCAGCAGTATGCAAATGGAAGTGGTTGTCTAGGTCAAAGGAGCCTGTGCATGGCACAAACCTTGCTATAAGGTTCAATCCCTTGTCAATAACTTACATCTTGCCACTGAAGAGTGCTGTGAAGCATTTCCAGTTCATGATGGTGTAGCAATAGAATCTAACTGCTAAGTCAGCTGAATCAAATTCAGTGAGGTATGCACCGTTGCTGGTCAGCTTCAGCTCAATTGCCTGGGTCCTGGGGGGCTCAGAGCCAATTTCTCCATTCTCAGGTTCTCCTATTGCTGATCCTCTGAAGCTCAGTTCATCTAGAGTGCTGTTGAATTTGTTGTGGAGCCTAGCTGTCTTCTCAGCTGTAAGGTCAGCAGAAGCATTGCTTCTCAGAGGGTTAAATTGGATGAGAATGGTATGAGCATTGTGGAGGATGTGCTGCTGGATATGGGTCAAGTCGTTCAATAAGAAAGAGTTTTCTTCAATAGGCTCTAGAGGAGCAGGGGTTAACTGCAGGCATGCCAACACCTTAGTGATCAAGGCCCAAATAGGTGCCAGGAGAGAGGGGCTGGCCAGGAGGAGAGGGAGAGAGAAAGGAATGCTTGCAAGTTTGGATACCAAGGTGCCCAGCAAATTGGTGATTTCCTCTAGGATATCAGCTATGAACTTGAGCTTTAGTGTTAATTCAGCACATTCAGAGTCGTTTGCAGCCAGGAAGTTGGTAGACAAGCTGAGCTTGTCCACCAGACCTCCAATGTGTCTGAGGGCTTTTGTCACAACTGCCTCTGCCAGCGAGTCTAAGAGATGGTCTGAGATGTCCACATTAATCAGAAATGTAACCACGATGGTGGTGTTCTTGAGCTCTTAGAGCCTGAAGGTGAGAGCAGCAGTAACAAGAATACTTATGATCTTTGCACAGTCATATAGATTGGCCACAAGTATCCAGCTCTTCATCTCCAGCTACTTGTGTGTATTCTAGACCAATCTGATTGGCTCTACATCAGAGGCCATAAGTGACTGCAGGTTGAAATGAGTTGGGAGCAGGTGTGTACAGTCCAGAGTCCTTCCTTGGCTGAGACCACATGAAGAAGGCCTAGATGACAACTTTATGACCATTGTAATTGTTGGGCTGAGCAAGAAGAAAAGCAGAAGTTTTAGAAGTGGAGGTGAGGGTGCCAGAGGCTTCAAAAGCTGCCAAGACAGGATAAAAGAAGTTTTTATGCTAACTATGACCAATAGACGATCAGGACCCCAAATGAAATGATGGCTGTACAAGATTAAGAAGCATCCAGGCAAAACTTTAAGTATATTTGACACCAGAATTCTTGAGGTGTTACATGTGTGATAGCCTAATAGATTGTATTATTGACTTCAGTATTTGTCACTCCAATGCTTTCCATCATGCTAGACAAGGAAAAAAACATGGGAAAAGGCATGATTATGCACAAATAAAATAAAAATAAAAATACAAGAATTTCCTTTTTGAGTATATGTTGTTTGTTATTGTGAATTTGAGGCCTGAAAGATTGTGGATTTGAGACCAAAATTTGTAAAATTTCCAGACAAGCTCTATAGGGAGTTTCCTGGGGTCTGTTTACTCCTTCTGGCTTCTGAAGTTTGAGTTAGGGCTGCACACCATAACTGTTTTTATGGTTCACAGCAGCTGTGAGACAGCTACCATATCCATACTGTCAAGCTAAAAGACAAGCAAGTCACAGTATGGTTACAGATGGTATAGTGCTGTATGAAGCCATGAATTACAGCTGTGTGGTTTGATGTCATATTCAAACTCTGAAACCTTTCTTTTGCCACTCATGTCAGCAAGATTAGGGTGACAATGTCTTGCATAGACTGATTACATATTTCTTTCATCAATATGATGGAAGTTTAGACACCAACATAATCCAATTTTGCCCTGAGTATGTTGATTTTGCAACAATTTCAATGTCAATTCATTACTGACTCTTTTTGGCTTTGAAAACAAAGCCTATACTGACTATATGTATATCAACTACAATCACAGGTGCCATATACCATACACTCCCATTTACAGCCATAATAACACTGTACTGTACTGTCAGGGATATCAAGTTCATCCATATGGCATGGTTCATAGTTGCTGTAACCATGTTTTGACCATGACCTATGGCCATGAGCCATAAATGGATGGCATGCACCCCTAGTTTGAGCCACTCAGGAACTCAGGACAACAGTCTGAGTCAATTCAGGATTTGGCCTGCTCTTTACCATAGCTTGGCTTTTAACACAAGTGGTATATGAGATTATGCCAGTGTGAAGGTGAATACTTACTCCCTCCTGCCATTAGGCCACAGAAAACTCCCTATAAAGCTTGTCTGGAAATTTCCCAAATTTTGGCCTCAAATCTGCAATAACAGATAACATATACCCAAAAAAGGAAATTCTCCTATTCTTATTTTTATTTTTATTTGTGCCAGATGAGGAAAAAAAATGTGGGAAAAGACACTATTACTTACATGATGGGAAGCATTGAGGTGATGAATACTGAAGTCATTGATACAATTCTTTGATCTATCATGCATGTAACACCTCAAGAATTTTGTTGTCAAATTGACCAAAATTTTTGCCCAGCTGGGCCTCAAATCTGCAATATTATGGACTAAGATTCCCTCTCAGAAGCCTCAAATCCACAAAGTTAGGACTTAAATTCAGCCAAATTTTCTCCTCAAATCCGCTATTCCGTGGACAAGCTTTATAGGGAGTTTCCCGGGGCCTCTGCCATTGCCTTAAATCTCCTGCATCAATTTACCAATGTTTGGTTTTCACAATCTGACATAATAGAGGTGGGAGCTAGTCTCCGGTAGCAGACCTGACTTTTAGAGCGCTTTCCGAAAATAATGACATCACCTGATTTTTTTCGAAAAGACGGATTTCGACGATTTCCTTTTCTGGATCGGTCTTTTTTGATGACAAAGCTGAAACACTCAGGACCGAAAAGGAAATTACTCCACCTAAGAAGGAAATCCGGACGTCACGAAAAAACTGGCCAATGCCATTATTTTCGGAAAGCGCTGTAACACAAGTGGTATATGAGATTATGCCAGCGCAAGGGTGAATACTTGCCATTGCTCTAGCCATTGTTGCCTTAAATCTCCTTGAAATCTCCTAGATCTCCTGCAGATTCTAATCAATTTACAATGTTTGGTTTTCACAATCTGACGTAATCTAGAGGTGGAGCTAGTTGACGCAGTCGACTCGGCGACGCACATTGAAACCCACGACAAAATACAGAGTAGCGCTGATGGCGATGTTACCAACTTCATACGGTCATCTACCTCAAGACTTCCCCTCTAACGTAGGTGGACCCACACAAGTATTGCCTGCCGAACGTGAGTGCAATTTCAAGCCGTGTATTGGCTATAACCGCTCATCATTTGCTCGTCTCTCGAATCAGACCTCCAAGATTGGGAATGGCCGGATGCTAAACGCGTCAAAGGAGAATGGGAACTGGCCGATCCAGTATGGAACGAAATCAACAGTCGTTTTAGAAACTATCGGGATGTGGATCCTCCCACACCCTATGTTCAGGCCTGGTCTTTTGCAGATGAAGACAGCCTCGATGGTGTTATTCCTCCACAGATTCTTGTTCGCGATGCATATTGGACTTTATTTTGCCGAACATGCGCTATGTATAACGAGAACCCGAGGTCCGGGGTTGTTGTCACAGGACAGCCGGGGACTGGTGCGTTACCTTTCAGGATCTTGAATCACACATCTCACCCACATCACTAGGCAAAACTTGTTGGCTTTGGTATTTTTTGTTCCAGCTCCTACGCTGCAATCATGTTGTCTTGCTCACCACACAGTCATATACGTACCTCTTCTACTTCGATGCTGTCTATTTTTACCCAAAGTCGAAGTTTGTTTGTAACTATCTTCCATCTCGTAAACGAGTCAACGGCACCCGTGTAAAAGTCTGGAGTCTCATCGATCCTGATCTTTCCTCGGTCGAAAATCTAATTATCTTCTTTCCCATTTTCCCTGTCATGGCCTGTTCACTAAACTCTGAATATTACAAAAAGTGGGTGAAACAGAGAGACGGCTGCATCTTTGGAATGCCTCTCTGGAACGATGAAGAGTTATTGAAGGGGCATGTCTTTTCTCTCAATAACATTCCATTTTTTCTCTGACAACTTTGATTGCTCAGGCTAGAATTACAAGAATTCTATCACGCTCTCTGTGCCAGTCTTAGCCTCGATACACAGGAATACGAGGGCCAGAACATTGGACTGAAAACGAAGCTTCGTCAACAAATTCACCAAGCTGTGTGGGAATATGGGAGGGCAGCTCGAGATGTCTATGGTGCTCTCAATCGCCCAAACGACGTCATGGTTAATCATCAACAAGCAATTGAAAAATTGACTATTGACGAGATCATTCGAGCCGTTCCGTTAACCACATCCGACCCTTCTACACATTCTCACCGTGTTATGGCTGTTATTCCTGTCTACCAACCCAAACGCGGGATCTCTGATAAAAATGACGACTTTGTTATTGACTTCAAATCGATTGCAATCGCGACTTCCGTTAAAGAAAAGTTTGCTAAACTGGAGGTAGAGTCAGCAGAAAAGCTCATCATGACTTATCGCTTATTTCCCGAGTCTTCCACCCTTGCTGGTTGGGTTTTCGAAGTTTTTGTGCACAACTTCCTTATGCAAAGAGAACCACACCCTTCGACTCGACTCAGACCTATGATCAAAATGGAGATATCTCCTCGATCAAAATCAGGCCGATGCTTTTCAACAGGTGTTTCTACATCGCATTCAACCTGGCTCCCATTACAACAGAGGACACTCAATCTTATCAGAGACTTTGACGATCTGGCTTCTGTAGACTCTGACACCCTCTACCATTCCTTCCATGTCCCTGCCACCTCAAACAATCCCTTATTTGATGCATTTTTTTCGACTCTTGATGAAAACACTTTTGCCAGAACAATCTGGATCGTTCAGATAACTCTTGCTCGGCATCATGATGGCTTGGCCAAAGGAATCAACCTCATCGAGAAAATTCGGAATGCATATTACAATGCTTCGGTGTCTGATGGTAGCATGTGCCCTCAAATAATGCTGAGGTACTTGTTGGTTGTACCTGACAAACCTCACGATGCTATCTGGTCATGGAACTTGCCTCAAGGCTGGGAAAAGGTTACAGGAGATGCGTTCTGCCAGCGGATTCCAGTTCAGGTGTGTGGTGTTCTAGTCACATCCTCTCTTTCCAAAGCTAACCTGGATGTTTATGTAGCATTCGATTGGTAAGATCTTTCCGGCGTCTACGGACAGTGGTATATGAAGACTATGAGAAGATTATTAGTAGTATCTTGAAGAAATTGGTCCGTAGGAGGTTTAAATAAACCAGACGTAAAAATGTATAGAGACAAAAGGCGGCGAGATATGTACAATAACGTCAGGTACAATCGAGGATATGTAGATCGATCAATGGCGTGATCACTTGAGTGCCTTCTTCATATTCTATTCAAGGTGTATTGATTGAGTGTCCACAAAACGAAGAAAGAAGACTAAAAGCCATACCTTTTCCATCTGATCAATATCATGTGTTTCGATTCGAACAATTGACTTCCCAAGCGCTTTTTCAATTTGGTCCATCTGCATCTAAGTCTTGTCATGGACGAAGTTGATTCCTTTCCGCCCAAAGCGTCCCGTGACTATTATCTATATAGATACTTCTAGATAATGCAACGAGGCTGTAAACCTCCTTGAACGAGGCCGACGATTTTTTTCAATTTTTTTCGATTTTCGGATTTTTTGAATTGTCAAGAACACGTGCGGACATCATTTTCTGAAAGCTCTGTAATTGATTTCTTGAGCAAGTGAAGATGACGATGCGATGGATGTCGACTCTGCACCCCCAAAGACGATGATCTTTCGCAATATAAATGGACGAATATGATGACGATGTCAAAACTACTGGTCAGATTCTGCCTCAATCATGCACGCACTCGCCTAACTTCGCATTTTGGTAGATGCTGGTCCCTTCAGTAATATCAAGGGGTTAACCTACTATAAAGACAATGAGGAGGACCCATAT
>JAGGAW010034501.1:0-16760 GCA_017657375.1 Termitomyces sp. T27
TGTTATTAAATACACCTTTGGATCCCCCTCTGCCAGCTGTGTGATTGAGCCACAGCCCCCAGAGGTTGCCCTTACAAGGGGGGGGGGCAGGGTGATCAGCCAGTTAGGCATTATCCTCTGTTGAGATGGATAAAGGTGTACTGGCAGATTAGGGTTGGTTGCTGCATCCAGTGTTAGTGGTGCACATGGTGGTAGTGGATCAAGGGCCCTGCAATGGCCCCTTCAACAAAGTTATTTAATAAGATTGAGTCAAAGTATATGTAATGCTTCATTTTCAGGTTGTTCAGATCTCCCTGGTAAATGTAGGATCCTACTGCCCTCCATGAAGTGTCAACCAGCAATGCTACTTCCACTGTCCTGGCATAATCTAACAGTCTAATTGCTGGAACTTTAGCATGTTGGAACCTATTGTGGCCACTGTCAACCTCACATGCATTGTCAAATGCCACACACTCTTTCATATCTTTCTCTCCTTTCTTCCTCTTCCTTTGTCCACTATGACCCTAACATTTACAGACCCTCATATATATACCATTACCATTATACTATACCCTCAGTCTCTTGTACATGACTGAGGGTGAGTCCAATTACATTCTATACATACTTACAATGTACAGGTACATTTACCTGAATATAGTCTCTTGTATGTGACTGAGGATACACACTTATAATATTGTACAGGTGCCTAGAGTCAGAGTTCTAACATAGCAAGCACATCTTTCAAGGTTTGCATTAACTTATTGATGGAGTCTGCTATCTTTCCATAATTTTTATGATCAATCTCATGCAATGACTCATCAATTACCTGACCTGACTCCCAGAGCATTGCCAACAAATGGATTGATTGATTCATCATGTTGGCCACTCCTTACATGCACAAAATTTGACATATTCATCCAATACTAAGACAAGAGTTGGCATGAACATTATATATCACAGAACAAAAGGGAAAGTCACAATCTATACCAAGAAGACTTTTGAAAGTTTACTTGCAGTGCTCTTGAGGAAAGGTCTTGCATCATGTCCTCAATCCGAGTCTGTATAAACATTTTTTGGAACTTTGTACGAGAGTTAAGTCTGCATGTACATGTGGTCATTGGAGTGTAAACCCCATATAGGAAATTCACATATGTCACCTGCAGCAGATCATTTGATAAAAGGGTACATTTGAGCACAATACCAGTCATTCTTACCAGCATTGAGTTGACATAAACTGGAAGAATAAGGATGAGTAAAAAGAATAAGGTCAATGCCTGTAACACAAACATTTTGCCTCGACCATGACAAAAACTTGTCATTATTGCCTATCAGTATCAAGGTAATTGTGAATTTGGATGATGACATACAAGTATAAAGGAGACTTATATCAAAACTTCGGGCAAGATAGTACTGGAGTCAATGAGTATCTTCAGTCAACCGAAATAAGAAAGCATATATTTGGTATTACTCACAGCCAGAATTGAACAGACCGCAATGATGCTTGTCAGTAGTCCGACACTCATACTGTTAGTTCAATAATGAGTACACTAAATTATATTAGGTTAGGTGGGTTATCCTGCCTGAAGACCACCAGACGATTAATTACATTTTCCGACCTGAGGGTACTTACATTATACGCAGATTTCTTTGAGCAAAGCTACAGAATCATAATAGAGCTCACCTTTTGAGTCCAGTGCGCAACCCCCTTAAGAAGTAGACAAGGGATGCACTGATGGACAAATCACAGGTAACAGGTAATGGTCATGACCAAACAGACTGAGTACAAGTGCTATCTCCAACATTGGTCAGGATCTAGCAATAGGTCTTAGGTGGTTCATATTCCTACGCTTGGTATTGGTGTATCAGTGATAATAGCATATGGGGTATTGCCGTATCTGTTGGACAACTTGAGCAAGTACTTTTTGATGATATCAAGTGAATTGACACAAACAGTGAAGCGTCGTCAACTAAATGATGATGTGTATGTCAGAAAAACCAAAGATGGGATGACGTGTTGCCTCACTTAATCCAGTACCTGGATGGAAGTTAGTAGAGGTATCAAAACCAATGATAACCACCTACACAATTGGACAAGGGATGTGGAAATCTACATGTAACGAGGGGGTAATCAACATTGGAGACATGTAAACATGGAGTCGTGTATACTACGAATGCAACAAGGGGTTTCTGCCATGGATGACCATCACTGACTACGAACATTCAATAGGATATGACGTTAAACGAGGAATCTCGTACTTACGGCGATAAACCCTCCATGCATAGAAGCTGTAGTGTTTTCAGATTGAACGGTTGACACCAAATTGTATGGACACACCTCTGGACCATCGTTGCAACGACAAGTTATAAAATCATCGACATTCAGAGCTGCAAAAGAAAGTAGATGATAACTCACGGTGGTTGTTAAAGCAATCTGGCAAATGAACATCTATATTGGAGACCTCAGATTGAGTAAAATGTGTCACATACTGCAGCTCCTCTAGAATCAAAATGGTCAACATCGGCATGGATAAATCAATGTCATTATACTGACAAAGGGGTATTGAAAGCTTCTCTTGTCTTCTCAGGCACCTTGCATATGATGTAGACATAGTGTACTGAATCTGCGAGGACAGCCATATGTACACCTTCCATGATGCTAACACAACTCAGAATTCAAACTCCCAATTATAAAATATCGCCTTAGAATACTCACAAAAGTACTACAACCTGTGGAGGCCAGATGGCTATTGACAAAACAAGAAGACAGATGACAGACTCACTATTGCTTTCAAGAGCCAATGATCACTAGGATATGTATAGAAGTAATACAGTGTTTGTGAGCACGTAATTCCAAAGAGCCTGAGTGGAATTAATTGGGTGGGGGAAACATACAAGAAAATGCCCATACATCAAGTCAATCATCACAGCTAGATCATAGAGGATAAGACATATCTGGCAGAATCATTGGATGTTACATACCTGCAAGGAATGGTCCTCCCATTATTCCTAGGTTAAACATTGCTGTCCCCATGTAGACCGCCCTATACGCTGAAGAGAAAAGGAAAAGGACGAGGTGAGGCGGAAACGTCACACCTTCTGCTGGGACTGTGGGTTAGCGAGGGGATGGAAAGTGTTACGGAAACTCGGTTGCGAGTGGGAGATGGTGAAGGTGAAGAGAGAGAATGGAAGACTCTTTAATCTTTTATAGATGGTGTCTTCCCGATAATTGTATTACCTTGGAGATCCCACCGAAGTGATTTATCAGTCAATGCCTCAATCCCTGATTTACAATGATCATCAGAATCGGAGATACGCGCAGCCAAACTTTTTTCACGGATCCCGGCCTCACGGCTACTTGTGAATTACATTATGGGAGGGCCATGCTCCTTTTCATTCAACAAGTCTTCGAACTGGATATTCCATGACCATCATGGGTATTGGCGAGTCGCTCACTGTGGGAAAAAACAAAGGTACAAGTCAGGATGAGGGACATTCAAACCCTATGGACGCACATATACAGCTGCTATGGATTCTGATTGCCCTTGAAACCTCAAGTAACATTATCATTATCCAAGTAAGAGTGTAGTCGGAAAAAGAAAGAGCAAGAACCAATCACACAACGCATCACATTCACCCTGATGTGACGAAAATCTACAATTCACACGACAAACTTGGGGCAGTTGGTACAATAATTATCATATGCTCTATGGGTATGCTATATACATAAGGTCGAAGTGTCCTGCAAAATGCAAAATATGCACAATATTCCGCCAGGAATTACTGCTAGCATGGTCTTCTAGTCCCCTTTCCTCCGATCCACTCACACCTTCCAATGGATGTTCCCGTTCCCTCCAGCGCCAGCAAATGAATTGCTTGTTCGTGCTTTCCACTCTTTCCAGTACGTGCACAAAATCACTGGCATACTTATCCTTATCCGATACTATAATGAAAGAAGCCATGAAGACACCACATCATGACAGGAGAGGAAAATTACCGTCGAAAGCACCAAGACGTGTAACTACGTCCACTGCCGCAATGAGATTCCTTGAAACCGCTGAACCCTCTAGATTGTGGCACAGTTCATAAGCCTGCTCTTCAGTTGCATGAATTGCTTATCAGTTCCGACCACCCCAAGTCCAAAGCGCCTATTGCAATTCCAGGATACGCGTTTATCATTTGCCGATAAAAACAACTTTTCTAAGTACATGCTCCTCTCTGAGTCCCCATAGAACCAATCCACTATCATGCAACACAACTCCCTCACCAACCACTACTCTTCATGCTAGCCACTCTTTACGTGCACAAAATTGGCATATTTACCCAATGCTATGACGAAAGTAAGCACGGAAGCGCCACATTACAGAAACGAACAGAAAATCACAATCTATCTCAAGAAGACTTTTGAAAGTTTACTTGCGGTGCATTCGAGGAAAGTCCCTCAAGGGGAGATATTTCCTCGATTTGAGTCTGTACAAGCATTTCCTGAACTTTGGCTCGAGAGTTGAGCCTGTGTGTTTGCATGTTCATTGGAGCGAAAAGCCCTTATAGAGAAACAGGCAATTGACGTACGTTACCTACAGTGCAGGATTTGAGCAAATTATGACTGCGGTTGAGTGCAATTCTGGCTATGCATACCAGCATTGAGTTAACATAGACTAAAAGGATAAAGATAAAAATCAGCCAGAGGAACAAGAATAATGGCCATGACACAGACATTTTCCATTGACCATGAGAAAAACTGGTTATTGATGCCTATGAACATCAAGGTCGTTGGGATTGAAATGAGGACATACAAACATAAAGGAGACTTGGAAGACTATTTTGACCAAGGTAGTACTGGAGTAGATGAATGTATAAACCAATATGTATTCGGTTTTGCTCACAGCCAGAAGTGTACAAGCCGCAATGATGCTTGTCAGTAGTCCAATGCTCATACTATAAGTTCATCAGTATTCCACGACAAATTCGTGACAAATGAATTGAATCATCCTGCCTAAAGACCACCAGATGGTTTATTACATTTTGGGACCTGTGGGTACGTTATGTGTATTCAGGTTTCTTCGAGAAAGTTAGAGAATCATGATCGAGCTCACCTTTCGAGTCCGGTACGCATCACCCTTAAGAAGTAGACAAGGGCTGTGCTGATCGACAAATCACAAGTAATGCTCATGGCTAAATTGATTGAGTATGTGTCCTGCCTCCGATATAAGTCAGGATCTCGCAAACATCTTAGGAAGTGCGAATGCCTACACGTGGTAACGGTTTAATCATAATTTCAACCGATGGATCATCATATCTGGTTGACAGTTCAAGTATTATCAATATTGTGCAAGAAATTGACACAAACAGTAAACCGTTGGGAACTAGAATGATGAATGATGAATCTGGATCAGAAAGACTGGAAGCTACAGAAAGATGGCTGACTTAGTCCAGTACCTGGATGAAAGTTAGCAAAAATATTAAAAGCATCAATCTACACTTACACATTTGGGCAAGGGATGTGATGAGCTATGAGGGTAATCAGTATATGAGGTATGTACAAGAAAGTGGTACATACTATGAAGGCAACAAGTGGTTTTTGCAATGGATGTCTATCACTGACTATAGACAATTGAGTAGGATATGCGGCATTAAATGAGGTATGCATGTAGTACTCACGGCGATACACCCTCCATGCATAGAAACTGACAAGATTGACGGTGTTTTCATATCAGACCGTTGACAAGGAGATGGTATGAGCGCACCTCTGAACCGCTGATGTGATGACCATCTTTATCATCATTAATCATAAGAGCTACAAGAGTCAATGAATGACAACGCACTGTGAGTGTTATAGCAAGCTGACAACAACATCAACATCTACATTGAAGACTGAGATTTAAAATATCCACCCACTGCAGATCCTCTAGAAGGAAAAGATCAATATCGTCACAGAGAATCAATGATACCAGACTGACAAAGGGATGTTTAAGGCTGTCGATGTCTTCTCAGGCATCTTGCATACAATGAACAGATCATGTACTGAATATGCAAGAAAAGCCATATGTAAGCCCTCCATGATGCTATACAAGTCAGAACTTAGATTTCAAATTAGAAAATATCAGCTTATAGTATTCACAAAAGCGCTGCAACCTATGGGCACCGAACGGTTAATTGATAAAATCAAGGACGAATGACAGACACTCACTACTCCTTTCAACAGCTGATGATCACCTGGATACATGCGAAAGTAATACACCGTTTGTGAGCATGTAATCCCAAAAAGCCTAGACCAAAGTTGAATAGGCAGGAAAAGTATGTAGGAATTGCCAATACATCAAGTCGACCATCATGGCTATGGAATAGAGATCGATGAGAAATATCAGGCTTATTCTTTGGATACCACATACATCCCAGGATTGGTCCGTCAATTGTCGCTATATTAGACATTGCTGCCCGAGGTAAATTGTCTCATGAGTGAAAGAGAAAGAGAAATGTGGAACATCATACATTGCGCGTGGTGCAAAAAACTGAGGATATTGAAAAGGCGGAGAGGAGAGGTGGGAATGGAGGATGAGGGGGGCTTCCTTGAATTGTATAGAATGACGTGGTGTCTCGCTGATGTTGTAAACATTACCTGGGAACTACCTTTGAACACATCATTTGGAAACTGGCCCCGAGTTGCGCCAGGCTTTTCTCACAGACTCAGGTCCGACAGGCCACTTGCAAGTTCACGTTACCCATGATCCCCTTTTTCGGAGTCGTAAAAGCTGTTTTGTAAAACGTTGCGCATGTTATAGCAAGAGGAAATAACTGAGAAAACTCAAAATACATTGATCATGCCTACTAATAGTACAACTTTCCTAGCACCAATAATTCTGATGGGTGTCAATGATGAGAATCAATCGGATCATGCATAATGCATTGGATTTCTAGGAAGATACCGGCGCGCGAACCTTTATGAGCCCAATACAACATAATTTCGGCCCACCGTCAGCATCCATACAATATAAGAAGTTGAAACAATGTTTGTTGCGAGTGATAGCGCCGCGCCAGTCCAGCCTAATGTGATGAGTCTTCCAAGCGAGGATGCAGAGTTTATTCTGTGAACAGATGCGAAAGTTGGGTTAGCAAATGTCATCCCTATAACAATTCAACATTTTCATGCCATGAAATTGACAGACTTTGAATGGCGGCTTACCGCCGGAGCATGCATACAGTATAGTCGAAAGATACGCCCCCATCTCCGCTTTCCGAGTATGACCCATGCACGCCAGATGATAAATGCATCGTTTGCCGCTGGCTGCGAGAGAGACATTATCGTACAATCAATATATAGTGCTGTGGTACAGATAACTCACGACAAGAAGTAATGGCCAGGTAAATCTAAGACTGACCGTGTGTAATTCCTCATTCCAAGCCCCAAAACACTCGGGAAGAGGTGTAGGAGTCATTTCGAAGAATTCGTGAGACACATAACGCTGCTGTTCCTAGCAGATTGCTTGCAACAATTATGAAAGTCATCCAGAAGGCTAATGATCGCCCCCGGTGCCTGCGGCGGGACCCTCTCACCATCCACACTAAAAACGTCAAACTAGTCTTGGTACGCACTCAGCTAGAGAGTAAGCGACTAGGAATGAGATTGGAGGCAAAATTCCTACGAAAAACGGGGGGAGGGGGGGTCAGAAATACTAATGGAAATATCTATTCAAGATTATGCACCAGTCCATAGACGCCACTGTTATCCCAGCTACTCCCTGCTCAATGAGATATTGGCCCATCTCATGAACTGCCTGTCGTTCTTCCGGGCTCATGGAGCATTGCGAGGAGTGGACCTTTCAAACCCTTGGGAAAGTATTTGAAATAATGTTTAGTGGTTACCTCAATATTCAAACAATGTCACGTAAATTCCACATGAAGAGGGAACGTTTGTTTTTGATCCGCAGATGTCGAAGCTAGCTCTCATAATTCGCTCCGGTCCCGCTTGAGTCTAATCGTTATCAAGACAGGAGAAGGTTTGTACATAGCCTTGACAGTCTTTGTGTTCTGTCTACGCACCTTTACACAAGCCCTGTCTCAGTCGGAGGTTTCAAAGAGGTGAATGAAATAGTGACAATTTACAAGATAGTTTATCCCATGAGGCATGCCAATCGTGGGGTGGAAGATAGTATAGATTAGCGGTGTCGGTGTCGTGATCTAGCCTTGGGTAACGCCAATAAAACTTCGGAGCTTATATGTCGTCGATATAGTGGAGCAAAGTTGGAGAAAGGATTTCAGCCCAGGGGAGTCCGAGGATCATGTGATCCAAATGTGACTTGTTCAACCGGGACAACTTCGGCCCGGACTCAGGTCTGCATCCTGACTACCTTGCTATCTTCTTGACTTGGGCTTCTTCCACTTCTTCAGCTCACGGGACTTGATTTCAACTTGATCCAATCTTGGTTTTGATGCTCACAGATCATATGTAGCAGATTTCATCAATCCATGATCAAATACTTGCTTCCTCTCCCCCCATCTTGATACTTTCATCGAACATATTGCTTTACCGGTTTTCAAAGCTTTCTTCCTGTCTCAAACGTTCAACTCACAGCTATCTATGTAAGGGTGCATATGGGCTGTGTTCAGTCCTCTGAGGCTGGCAATGAAAACACTGTAGACTTCCTGGTACCTGAAAACGACCCCGGCGCTTCCCATGGCTGCCCAAGGATATACGGCGACCAAAGGCGAGACATTAAAATTCTACTACTGGGAACAAGGGACAGTGGAAAAGTGAGTTTTGGACCACACTATCTGTGTTGGCAAGTTGATATACATGTTCCAGTCTACAATTTTAAAGCAGATGAAGCTCGTATATAAGGGAGACTTTACTCTCGAGGAAAGAGAAGCATATAGAGAGATTGTGCTCGCGAATATTCTTGATTCGATGAAGTAAGTGCAACTCGTCCAACTTTGAGGTGATTCATATGCTATTACAGAGCAGTTCTTAAGGCTATACCTGAATTGAACCTCAAGATCTCGTCGAAGAATCAAGCTTATGCCATCGCAGTACTCGGTGCATTCTCATACAATACAGCGCTTCCTCCTGGACTTGGTGAAGCTATCTGCGTTCTCTCAAAGGATCCTGTCATAAAGAAGGCCCTTCTACGTTCAAATGAATTTCAGTTGCATGACAATGCATCGTACTACTTCAAATTTGCTGATCGCATATGTTCAGCCAAGTTCCTCCCCAGCAATCAGGACATCCTTCGAAGTAGTGTCACCACAACAGGGATCTCGCAAACATCTTTCACCGTTGAGCGATTCATTCTCAATGTTTTCGACTGTGGAGGCAGTAGAAGTGAACGTCGGAAGTGGGTTCATTGTTTTGACAAAACTGATGTTGTCATCTTCCTTGCCAGCATGAGTGAATATAATCAGAAGCTATATGAAGATTCTAATCAAGTGAGTGACTTGGTACCTTGTATAGATGACTCAAATTTGAATGGCATGCTCTAGAATAGGATAAACGAGTCCATCACATTATTCACAGCAGTGGCTCAGTCTCGTTGGTTTGCAAACACCTCAATCGTATGATCATCGATCTTAAAATCCATTAAGGAACTTCTAACAAGTAGAGTAGATTGTTTTTCTCAACAAGTTTGATCTCTTTGTAGAAAAGCTTTCACACAGCCCCTTGGAAGGTCACTTTCAGGGATATCAAAGCGGTCAAAATTATGATGTTGCTTGTGACTATATACAGAATGTGTATGTAATAGGTTTTCCTCGTTCACTATAATCAATTGACACTCTCAAAAAGTTTCACGGCATGCAAAAGACCCGATCAGACATTCTATACGCACATAATATGCGCTACAGACCCTGCCAGTGTCCAGCGTGAGCCACATTTTACAATTGCATCCATTTTTTGACCTTTGAACACTTTAGCTGCGTTGAATTCTATGGATGAAATCGTACACACCAAATACCTTAGAGAGTCTCGCACACTCTGATCTTGTTACGTCACCGTGTGTAACTGCATCGAAGCCATTAGCACATTCTGGACAGCTAACACATACGCAGTAGATTCCCCAGTCTTTCAACAAATCTTCTTTAGCTTCTTTGGGCTCTGTATATTCAATGTTGTGCTATTCCCATACTCAAGCGCCGTGTTGGGCATTACCGGAGCTAACGTGAAAGTAGCATCACGCAAAAAGATCGCAGACAATCCTCATGAGCGCCGAATTACCGTCTTTTGATATCATGTCACTTAGAGTCAGCCACCTGTTGGCCCGCTCATTTGAGCGTTGCCTCGGAAGGAGTTCCGTCTAATGAACCGTTTACAATAGTCAGTCTCATGCAAAATCCAAGCAAAATCAATCAATCGTCAAATCACCAGTGGCATCACCTCGAATGTGTCAATACTACTCCAGTACCGTTAATTTATCTTTACAGAAGATAAAATACTAGTTCCTCTTATGTATATCATAGCGTTTCCCTGTCCGGAAGCGCTCTACGGCGTCAGACGGAGTTCGGTGTTTATCAACAAGTCACGCGCTCTGCAGGCAGAGCTATAAAAGAGTTTCTCGAATTCTACCGTAATTACTCTCGCAGCTGCTTATTCCATCGACCTATGGCAACCTATTCAAGCAAGTCTTTGATCCAGGTTAGACGATACAAGCATCATGGAGAAGGATATCTCGTCATGCTCAAGTCCCATGTTGACCTTTTGTCATTCATCGAGGACATGGGGCTCAGTCCAATGACCAGTTGGGAATTTCTCAATGGCTTTGCGGGTAAGCTCTATATGTGCGCTCTGTGTTGACGTTCTAATTATTCTTCAAAAGCTCTTTTGAGTGAAAATGAAATCGCCGAGTTATGCCACAACCCAAACGTCTTGTCCATTTCTGAGAACGCAATAGCTCGTATCCCTCGAAGGAATTGGAATCGTTATCGAGACACAATGTCCCGCTTATTGGTGATCATCCACGTTATCTACCAGAGGAAACTGACACTGACTCAGGTTATGAAAGCCTAGTAGAGAATGACAATGACTCCACGAGGTTGAAGCAGAGCCCTGTGATTTAGTATTTCTGTCATCGAAGAGGTGGTATATAATCGAACGCGCTCCCGATCTCATTGGTCCCTCTGGCAGGGCACTCGCTGAAAGAAGGAAACCGGTCGCTCGAAAGAATGATGTATGGATCAATAGAATCAGCTGGTACCTCACCGCTAAAATACTGATATTCCAGGAATAAGTACATGCTCCTAACAAAGTATACATGGGCTACTATTATCAAACTACTTATTAATCGGCTCTGAGCACTTGAAGTTGCAAGTGCCTATAGAACTCACCGACGAAGAAACTGAGAAAAACGGTGTCGAGCCGATCGATCATATCAATGTGCGTTCTTTCGAGGAAAGACGAAGGAGAGATACCGGACTCGAGGAAAACACTTTCCATGGCAGTATTCGATATTTGATCGTTGCCACATGTATTTTGCCGCGAGCACTGTTATCAGTATTTGGACCCCTACGCGGTGTCAAGACCAAATGTATAGGTATGAACAGAGCTGTGTATTGAACGCTTGAGTATTCCCCGGAGGACTCAGAGACTAGAGTGACATCGACGTGTACTAGTAGCGTAACTGTGTAGGTAAAGGGAAGAGAGAGCGGTAAGTTATGATGGTTCGCGAATGCCGTTTTGTATGTTAGTCATGGTAGCGGTCAGAAGAGGCGACAATCACAGTCATCTCTGGAACAGAGAAAGGATCGCAGGGTGTGTTATCAGTGCTCGGAGCAAAGGGCTCGAGATACCAATGATCTTTAATAACTCGGACATCGCCGAGAGAGAAACAGAACCTGACTTGAAAAGTAATAGGTTTGAAGTGCTTTTACTGGAGATAACTCTGAACTCATATCCTTGCCTTAGTGGAGCCGCACAGCTGCATTCTACCCAATCGAAACACGTTCTCGACTTATGCATATAACTCAAGCTTGTTTCCGACATCGAACAATTGGTTACTTTGTATTCAAGTACACATTATTGTTTACAACTTTCCATGTAGACCATCGTCTGGAAGAACGTTATCCACCAACGCGGAGAAACTACGGCAAGGTAACACAGACAACCAATGAACATTGCAAGAGTCGTAACAGTGATACAGAGTTAGTCTAATGAATCTTCTCCTTGTGCGTCGTTACCTCTAGAAGTTCATGCTACAACTAGAGTAAAGGGAGAGTGAAATTGCTCTGCATCGGGAGCTCCATCCCCTCCGTTGTACAAGCGTCAATCAGACGTTTTCTTAAATCGTCCAATTGATGTTGTAGAGCTATCAATCATGTTGATGAGTATAATGAAACGGAAGGGGAAAGGGCACTAGAATCTACCTGCACATGGCCAGAGGCTCGTCATCACCTCGACTGGTAGGAGTATAGATTTAGCCAGCACGAGTGCGTTCTTGAGACTGCGGTCATAGTTCCAAAGCAGAAGACATCTTCAAAACAATCATTTGTATCGGCGTGGGGTCAGAAGAGAATAAGAAGCTTACATGGAAAGCTGGTTAGCAAACCATGTTACTTGATAAGGCCGTCGTGTTAAGTGATAGCCATAACCACCTCCAAGATTATTGATGGCTGATCTTACGATCTGGATCACCCGATCTTGGTACCATACTAAATACGTGCAGTAGTCAACGATGTAAGTCTGAAAGAATTAATCAATACATACTTACACCACTCTTCGGCTTGCTTTCGTTTGAAGATTGGAGGACCACTGCCCAGACCTTGTAAGCTGAAGGCGTCGTTTATAAGAGGGTTATATGCACTCAAACCAGGAGGCACAAACCTGCGCACAGTATGCGTAATAGTAATCTGTGTGCTGGCAGATGGTCAGTAAAACCACTGTGGATGAGGAAAGGAACTATGGAAACGACTTACTTATACACATACTCGCGGCACATGTACATGAGCACTGTATCGAGATTACATGTGTGGATTCGAAGGGAGTCCTGTAATGATTGTGCTTCAGACCAAGCATCGTATATCAGCTCGACCTTCTCGTCATTTGTGATGGTACTCGTTCGCAATCGATTAGTGAAGTTCCAAAGCAACATACTGCGGCAGTAAAGAGCCCATACAGACTCCTTTGTTGACGAGGTACTTGACCGAAAGGTCGGAGACACACGGTCTAAGACTTCACCCGGGAAAAGAAGAGCATACTTGGACGTAAATATTAGTGTGTTTGAAGAGAAACTACAATGGATGACCCAACTCACATTTGCGGAATCAAGGAGGAAGAAGTCTGGAGGGTCGCGGTCGAATGCGACACATTGCGATACATAATTACATATGAGACTAAGTGATGCCCAACAGAGACGACGACATTCTTCATCGCGAACTTCGCTATCACTCCAATTAGGATCCCAAGCCGGAATATACGACCAGGAAGAGTAAGGATTCGGTACATGTGTAGCGTCGGTCGGTATACATGCGCACTTCCTGTTCGGAGACTCGTCGGCGGGATCAGTCATTGGTACACGACCGGCAGGGTAGGTGAGGACGTCAGGGTCACTAGAGTCGATTGTGGTAAGGTTGGCAGTACGAATGATGAAGTCGAGCGTCAACAGGGCTTGCTCAACACGGTCAGGATTATACATAGGATGAGCGGAGGACTCGAAAAGGGCAATGATCTGTAACAACAGGGTAAGGATATATAGTCGATCACCTCAGGTCGATCATACCAGAGCAGCCTCGGCGAGCGAAGCGTCAATCCACTCCGAGTCGATAGAACTCCGGATCAACATTGCCGCGGTATCCCGAAGCCAGAGTGCCCGCTCTCGTCCGGGCGCTTTGAACTCAACCTCGCTTGACTTCATTAGCGTTGCCATAGCAAGCCCAGCATATATCAAGGCAGGTTGTATGGATAATCTCGCTTCCTCGTCCATGAGAATCTTGGTAAAATGTTCCAGATCAAGAAAGCAAAGCCAGTGGCCAGTGTCGGTAAACCTGCCTCGTCAAATGAACGTGGTTCCAAGTAATCACAAGCCCCTTCTCACACGTACAGGTATCTCAAGTCTTGATCGATTTGCGCAAGTCTATTGAAGATTGAGCTTTAGGATCTTGTACATGATGAGCATTTACTTACGGATATTCTTTCAGGAACGTGTCCCACCACATTCTTTGTGTTTGCTTCACTGTCGGCGAAGCTGGGGCAGGAAGTTTCTGATGTTGGGTAGGTGGCGACTTCATGACGTTGATATCGAGCTGCTGTGGAAATGATGACTTTACGTAGGGAGTCTGTTCAGAGACATATGAAAAGTGTCGGCGAGGCGCTGGTGAATGATCGTGCTAGATAGAGCTATCAGTCAAAGGCTCCACAAAGTTAATTGACTACAAACAGCGATAGAAGGTAATCCTGTCGTAGCAATCTTGAATTCAATCGGTGATATAGGGCGATGTTGTAACCGTTCCTGAGAACGTGTTTGCGATCGCCCGTGACGCCGCGAGGATGACGACAAGGGCCTATCGCTGACCATATTTTCCTTGGTTCTTGAAGTAGATGCTGGTG
The DNA here is from genome assembly GCA_017657375.1 of Termitomyces sp. T27. Lineage (NCBI taxonomy): Eukaryota > Fungi > Basidiomycota > Agaricomycetes > Agaricales > Lyophyllaceae > Termitomyces > Termitomyces sp. T27. Next base: position 14,504 of record JAGGAW010034501.1, read on the forward strand.
GAAGAGTATCGATGCTAGATGAAGAGTGATTTGCTACAATGCGCTTGCGTTTCGGGGGAGGAAGAGCCACGGAGCCATCCGCAGGTCGCTTTTTACATCTTCGGTGGCGTGTACCAGGATTCTTATCTGGGCCCCGCCGTTTTGGAGCTGGATCATACTCGCATACGTTGGAACGTCGGACGCAATTGTTACATACAGGTCTTGTTGAATCGCAACGGATTTTTCGACCACGGCTATGAAGAGATAGCAAGGTGACGAAAATTGCAATCGTTAGTATTCCAGTTTTATGAAACGACCGATGATGAGCGAGAAACACACCATTGACGACAAGCGATGACAACTGTGGATACTTTCTTCCGAGAGTCGCGTGGATCATTCGGCGTCGCGGTGTTCGTGGAAGGCTCTTGATGTTCGGATGACGATGACATGGGAGGTTTTTGATCACCATCCACAGGGACTCGAGAGGATGTTCTAGCCTGACCCGGCTGAGAAGAGTCATGGGACAGTTCACTAGGTAACCGCCGTTGAGGACTTATAGTATACTGTGAATCAACGGGTCCCCCGTTGTGACCGGGAGGGAGACGAGAATTTGGAAGATGCTGAACAAGGGAGTCATGTGGAACCTGGTTACGAGGTGGAAGGGCAACGGTATAGTCTGGATATGTGGTTGTATGGGCACTAGCGCCTGACATCTGTAACGGCATCTCGAGGGGCGGAGGCTGTTGTGCCGTCAAAGACGTTGCGTAGTCATACTGCGGCGCAATGATGGCCGCGGCACCCTGAACCTCCAGTTGATCATGATACCGGACTTTTTGGAAAGGTGATGAGAACGCAGAATGCAAAATTTCAAGTGGCTGAGATAGCAGCTTACAATTGTCAACATGTGGAGGAGAGAATGAAGTTCCGAAGTGAGTTGGTGACTGAAGTCCTGAACTTTCTCCGCTTGATCGAGCCCCTTCGTCTGGGTTCATATCATGCTGAAATGTTGAGTGAACATCATGGTCGGAGCTCGCCGCCATGGTGAAAGAGAGAGAAACAAAGGTCGTCACTGTCGGTCGAGGTGCCGTGTACCACGCGAGTTTGATGTGCAAGAATTACGTTCTCGTGCCCACGGGTGAATCTAATTGCAAGAGCGTTACGCGATGACAGCAGATTCGATCAGAAGATCCGACATATGTATAGATTTCTCTTCCCCATAAATCAACAACCAGCGAAAATAGCAAACCTTAGCTATACAGAGTCGAAAGAACTACGGTTCTCAATGGTGAAATCAAGATACTGAGTGAGTGTAGGCGATGTATATCCTGTAAGACCTTCACACTGGGTCTGGCACGGCGATATGTCGGGAATGAATCGCAGAAGGCGAAAGTATGAGCTCAATGTCGGTACAAGCGTAGTTACACTGTCAAAAAAACTTTGCCAAATTGGGTTGAAAAGGGGTAATCAGGGTAATCAGAGTCCAGATCTGGCTATATGTCTCCCACACACCGCCCGAAATAGTGGAATGTTCCTGGTTGTCTTCCACGTGAACGAGACGTGCGGTGTCCTGGAAGACCGTCTTCCTCTTCGACATGATTATGATTCATCCTCTGTGAAGAAACTTGTGGAAACTTGAAAGATTTACTTAATGTCGCCATTGTTCCATTACATGAGTTTCTGCCATAGCCGCCATCTCAGTGCAGTATATGATTTTGTCATGCAAGATCTTCTGGAATTAACGTAGTCATTCATATGTTAACGTTCCTGCTTACTGGCTTATTCTCATCTACAAATGCTCTCCCCAGGAATGTAGCACTTCCGCATCGGAGGCAGTCCCTCCGAAAGGGAGATCCTTGGCAGGAATCGCTTCTATAACTTTGGAATACCGTGACATACTTAAACTTTAGCTCACTGGCTGTTTCTTTTCATAATCTTACTTGGCATGGACGGGCCGTTCGAAACACCGAACAGCGGCTAGCGTTTTTCTCTAGAGCGGTACGAACCCGAATTTCAACCACGGTCGAACACAAAGTTTGTACAAAGTTCCTCTGGTACCGTTGTCCTCCAGGGCCAGGTCTACTTTCTTCTTCCGCCTGTCCATTTTGAGCTGATGGGGTCCTGCTGTTAGTATTTGTCATCTGCACCTTCGTCACAAAGCCATTATTTCAAGCAGTGTTATCTAGTTAAATAGGTTTTGTCATGACATCTGGTGAATACTAGTTGATTTGGAGAGGAATATGCTATCTAGAAGGGAAACTATAGTCAGATTCTGCAACAA
>JAGGAW010034502.1:2127-16701 GCA_017657375.1 Termitomyces sp. T27
GTTGAAATGAGAATAGTACGCGAAGATGTTGAGAGGACACACCTTCGTTAGGGTTTGCATCAAGCCATGTCTTGACTGCGGACCCGTGTCAGTGCCAAAGTCCAAGTGCAGGAGAATGATAATGACGTACCGGTCTTCAAATAGTCTTCAAATGTTCCGCCGTTATAGAGAGACTGGACAATGGATCGATACACGAGGAGAAAGTGAGGAGTCGCGCGACTCACGCAGCTCGTATGACACAATGTGATAACACCATTTTGCATATGGGCTTGTACTTGAAGCATCCGTATACCATCGTTCAATTGCGTCGTTACTGGACTTCGATCTGAGCGACTGGCGGATATCAAGACGACGATCCCACATACTGTTTTGATCCTGATTGGTCGCGACTGGTGGGTGATCAGCAACGGGTACCTAGGGACAAACATTGCAAGGCATGAATGAAGACTTACGACCCACGGGACCGCTATTTTGGATAGCATATGAGTCATGGGTCCCGACGTAGGATACTGCGCCATAGTTCTTAGCACATAGCTCTGCGTGTCCGTTGCACACCGTGGCGCGCCGAGTGGGGACCATGCCCTGTACAGCAGCGGTGGAGCATAGTAGAGACGTTACGACCTGCGTGAACGTTTTGCGGGAGAGGAGCATTCCTGTCAAAACACCGATAGCGATAGAAAGAAGTGGGAATAGGAATGTGGATGTGCAATAAGAAAGAGGGAGATGGGAGCCGGAAAGAAAGAGAAATAAAGGGTGTGATGTGACTAGACGACTGGATCCACTTCATCAGGACCAACAATTGCGCGGAAATGATGGAGGTGGTTATTTCTGGCCGTCCACGACTAGTCGGCTTTTGCTTTTCTCCATTACTTCTGCGATATATGATATACGACCTATGGCAGTAATAGATAATCCTTATTGAACGTACACGTAGCCGGCGACATCAACCTCGATAGTTCGCAGGTTATCCACGACTGTCATGTCTCGAGTCGTTCTGGTGACAGGCTGTTCTACAGGCGGCATCGGCTTTGCGCTGTATGTCTATGAATACCTCTTCTGAGCTCATTATTGATCAACGAATTTCTAAAGTTGCAATGAATTTGCTCGACAAGGCTGCAAAGTCTATGCAACGTCTCGGAGAGTTGAGACCATTGGCGAATTTTGTTACCCTTCAATCGAGAAACTTGTTTTGGACGTGACTGACGACGCTGGTGTTGAGAGTGTGGTGAAACATATTGTTGAGGCTGAAGGGAAGATCGATATTGTGGTCAACAATGCTGGGTACTTTAGTGCAGGTGCGTGTACAATCAAGGTCTTCCATGCATAGTGCTCAATTCTCAGCAAGGTCCCTTGATCGACCAGACTATCGAGGATGTCAAGGCCAACTTTGATACGAATACATTCTCCATACTTCGTGTTGCGAGAGCAGTGATTCCTCTGATGGCAGAACGCCGAAGCGGGGTAATCGTCAACATTGGGTCTGTCGTTGGGGAGATGCAAGTTATTACTAGGTTAACGGCCAAGATTGCTAACATATTCTTAGTGCCACCCCGTGGAATGGCTTATATTGCGCGTCAAAAGCTGCTGTGCAGAGCATCAGCGACGTTCTGTCGATGGAATGCAGGCCGTTCAATATCTCTGTATTCCATGTGGCGCCGGGCGGAATTCAGTCAAACATATCTGATAAGGGCAGCGCGCGCTTCAAACTACCGGAAGGCTCTATATATACCGCTTTCATTCCAAATATCATGCAGCGAATCTATGCTAGCCAGGCGCCAGGTTCGATGCCTGCTGACGTGTTCGCCAAGCAAGTAGTGTCGAGGGCGCTACGGAAGACCCCGCCTCTGTATCTGAGTACCGGGGCAGGCTCGTGGTTGTTTGCAATCTTGAAGTGGCTCCCGAAGACGTGGGCCTTGTGGGTTATGTGGAGGGTGTATTCCAAGAAGATCACAGCCTGAGGTGAATCTAGCGTGGGCTTGGCTTGCGTTCTGAGCTTCTGTTGAGTAAGTATAGTTTAGCAGACAATAGATTGTGTGTGGTACAGATCTGTCACCGAAGGAATGATGATGCGTGCGCACAGCCACCAAGGTTGCTTTTGAACCACGATGTCACGATACCCAGACTATCTGTCGCCTAATGTTACCCCAACGAAACTGACAAAGACGCAGAAATCGCGTGCACGACGCGAGCCCTCAGGCGTGTTTTCGCTGTTCAAGCCGCCGCAGATCCAGCAGTTCAAAGAGGCCTTTCAGCTGATTGACCATGACAAGGATGGATGGGTGACTGAAGGCGACTTGAAAGAGATCTTCTCGAGCCTTGGTGCGTTCGAGGGCCGTGCGACTGAGCTGTTACTCATTCAACAAAGGGATCACGCCGTCAGAGCAGATGTTGGACGAGCTACTGAGTGCCAGACCGGGTGGCACCGGTCGGATAGCTTATTCGGAGGACCGGAGAATCAACTTTACAATGTTTCTTACGATGATGAGTGAACGACTGTTTGAGTTTGATACGGAGAAGGAGCTGCTGGAGGCATTCGAGTCGTTTGACGAGAACGACACGGGGATGGTGAAGGTGAGCGAGATGCGGAAGTGGCTGAGGGAGGTTGGAGAACGGATGGACAAAGACGAGGTTGGTGTGGCTGGTTGCGAAAGGAAAGAATGTGCTGACTGTGACTGCAGATTGATCGACTGCTGGAGGGGTCGTTCAGCGACCGACAGGGGAACTTCAACTACCGGGAGTGGGTGAAGGTGCTGCGAGTGAGCGTGGACGACGAAAGGGTAGCAGACATGTAGAATCCGTAAATAGCTTGGCACGCCAAGGCGGCTTGGCGGCGGACCCCGGAGCAATCGCCAAGTTGGGCTTGGCCTCGCGATCGGCTTGGCGGAAGTTGGCTTAAAACATCATGTCCGGCTTATTCCCCTCGAGAGATCTCGTCCCCTTCAACATTCTTGACGGCTCTCCCTGGTTCTACCACATGACTGCCCCTCCGTCCCCCACCGCAATCAAGTCCCAGTCCCCAGACCCCCCCGCCTCCCATCGCTGCCAGTGGCTCGACTGCGACCACCACTTTCCAGACCCAGAGGCCCTCTACAACCATCTCTGCAACGACCACATCGGCCGCAAGAGCACAAACAACCTCTGTCTCACTTGCAGATGGAAGGACTGCGGCACTTCTTGTGCCAAGCGCGACCACATTACCAGCCATCTCAGAGGTTCGTCTGACTCTCCCCTTTTTCACTCCTTCTGCTCACCCTCAGCAGTCCATACTCCCCTCAAGCCTCATGTCTGCGAGGTGCTTGCGGTCTTTGCTCTCCTTCATGAGCTCACTCACCCTCCAACCAGATATGCAAAAAGTCCTTCAAGCGTCCCCAGGATCTCAAGAAACACGAAAAAATACACACCGAGGAACATCATCAGCAGCACAAACACTCCAAGGCCATAACCGTCGTCGACCCCGCCTACGTATCCAGGGTCCGCGGAGAGTCCGCGAATCGCTCTATTGACAACAAGAGCACCTCTTCTAAATCACCTCCGAGTACCTCTATGTTCAGGGGTTCCGCTGCCCGCTCCAATTCTCATTCATCCACAGGTTCCGACGGCAAGTCTATCGCCTTTCTCTCCATTAAATGCCTTAAATGACACCCTTCTTAGCATCTCATCTGGGCATCTTATCCACTCCCTCCCCGGAGCTTGACCATCCTCCCATACACCACGCAAACTCGCACGATGCTTTTTTTCAGAATCCTCAGTTGTCCTCTTGGGAAAACGCACAGCACGAGGCATCCATTTCCACCGGCTCAAAGAGGACCCATGATTACTTTGACGAATTCATCTTTGATATGAAGAAAAGAAAGGTGGCTCCCTCTTATGATTCACGTGAGCACCTTTTCCTTCTCATGTCGGCTTTGTCCAAATTTAGTATCTAGGTATGGCGCAGCGATTGGAGGACCTTGCGTATTCTCATAATAGTCATCCCTCAAATAACTTCAACCCTCGATCCGTTTCACTCGACATACGCACACCTGCGGAACTTGCTGCCGTAAACGAATTTCTTGTCACTTTAGGACGAGACGTCACGGGAAATCCGCGCACATATCCCTCTTCTCAGCCGAATAATTCACATATATCCCAACCTTTTTCTCCCGAGACCTACTTCGATCCCGTCAGTCTCGGTCAGCTTGGGCTCACTGGAATGCCTGGTATACCATCCAACAACTCCAACTTCCAGCAGGACCATGCTTATTCACCTTCCACCCCCTCATCAGCCCAATTCAACAACAACTCCTATCAAATGGCAAGGTCAAACCATCCCTCGATGCAACCGAATCAATACGGCAGCATGTACGGCGGCATTAACGATGCCCCGGCGCACTATAATAACGACTACAACTCCCACAGCCGTCGACAGTCTGGGAAGTATCCTCACACATCCAACTCTTCTTTCCCCTCCCATTACCATCATCCTACACCTCCACTCGAAGGCGGCTCTCCTCATTCCACCGTTTCTACCCCTGTCAATAACACTCCCCCGCAGGTGTCCCTGCCCGTGCCCGATAACGTCACCTTCGACTACCTACACGGTTCCAGGGGCGCACCCCCCGTCCCACACCTTGCACGACCCGATTTCATTCCAAAGACCATGCGCACCGTCGTCCCACTAAGGACCGTCCCCGGTTCTCAGCCACCACGACCACAGCCAATGGAGCCCAAAGTTCCCGTGCCTCATCATCGCGTACCACATGCAGAACTCAGGACTTCCAGTATACCTTCCCCGCTCAAGGGCCACTCATTATACCCCCTCCTTACAGATGGCGATGCCGAGTTCAAACTTCCGCCGCTGCATCGCTCGTTTGACACACCTTCACCACTGTCGCGCTCGTCTTCGCCCAGCACCCCATCGGTGCGCTCAGCTTCGCCAGTTGAGACCGTCCTTCCTAGCCTCCGATCCATTGCATCACCTGCGCTCAATACGCGTGAGGCTGACAAGCTGACGAGGGAAATCGGAAGAATCGAGTTGGAAAACCGGGTGGGAGATGTTAGGCTAGAAGACAGGAAGCGCCATGCACACCTGATTCTCGATCTTATTGTTTCCATCAACAAAAAGTTCAGGGAGGAACATCCGGAGTCTCTTGGGATGATATAGAACAGTCTTCTTTTTTTAACCTTCAATAGTTATTATTACTTTCTCTTCACACTCATCTTTTTCGATGCTCTGCGGGCCTCACATTTATAGTTAACTGATAGCCTCTTGTAGTATGAGATGCCTGAATTTTGATAATCATTGTACATGTACATATATAGCTAGTATACACTCTGATACCTTGCTTTGCATGCAGAAAACAGTCCAAGCATAAAATAGTGTGTTTCGTCCCGAAATCACGAACGTTTGAGAGTTAATTTAATCTTCGGATTTAGGCCGGACGGTGTTGGCGGGACCGGATCCTCATCCATACCAGACATAGGCGGACTCATGGCCAGAGGGGAGTGAACAGCGACTGGATGTCCAAACGGAGTTGAGGGACCCCGATTGAATCCTAGGTTCGGCAGACCTGCGGTAACTGGCGGAGGACTTGTAGCAGAGCCCGAGGCTTGTGGAGTAGTGGGTACTGTGCCACTGTTGAACTCGGCCCAGCGGGGACACTTCCGATTGGTTTCTATGGAGCGCGCAAATCAGTATGCAGCCGAAAATGCCATCCGGGAAGCGGTGACATACTCATGTGGCCCATCTGCCCACAGTGACCACAGCGTCTCTGAAGTGACAAAATTATTACCACGGCTAGCAAGATAGAGAACCTTAAATCCTCGTACCGTCGTATCGGGCTTGATAGGCCGATTGAGCTGCATGGGCGTTCCGCCTTCCTTGACGATCTTGGCGTTTTTTCGGTGGAGACGCCTCTCCTGATTTTTCTTCATTCGGGCAATCTCTTCTTCCAGTCTAGAAGGAGTTGTCAGAAACCTATGTCTTACGGAAGTCAAGGAAATTTCGATCACCTCTTTTTCGCACGTTTGTCCTTATCAGCATCACCCGTGGGTGCCAGGCTGTCGGCCAGAGTGGACTCCTCCTCAATAGCTTGCCTACTGCGCATATACGCACGAATGACCGCGGGATCCCGTATGATTTCGTACTTCCAGACGCCGTCAACCTATTGTGAAGATGCGTTAGGTTCTTCAAAGTTCGCCAAAATTGGATGACAAACCAGTCTCTTGATTCGAAGAACTCTCTTTGTGCCTTCAGGCCCTAGACTCATCTCTCGATCGCGGTCTATTGACGAGGCTCGGCTAAAGGACGGAGAAGGTGGTCTAGAATCCCGATGATTTGTTTGTGACGCTTGATTACTATTATACCGCGCCTCGTCTTCCGCTGTCAGCTGTGGTTCGTCTTTACGGCTGAGGGAGTCGTACTGAGCCTTCCAGATTCGCTCAATTTCTGATTTGTAGATAGACTGTTGCTCTGCGACATTGTACCGATGTTGAGACTTGGGCCGATTCTCAGCCTCAGCTTTCACAGTGTCAATTGTTGTTGATAAAAAGTTATAGGGCAAGGCTTACCTATTTTCTGATCGTAATCTTCACCTGCTTTAACAAAGATATCCTTCATTGAAATACGAATAAAGCTAAAAGCTTCTCCACGACCTGTAGGATCACCTTCACCGTGCAGTCGAAGCATCGCCTTCGCTTGCGTGGCAAACAAAAAGTTCTTGGTGGTTATCCAAGGAGCAAGCTGTTGCTCTATTGAAAGATTGGATTCATCGCCGTCCGCCACATCTGTGACTTGGCTGTACCCTGAGTCTTGTAGATGGCGCTGTCCAACTTGCATGCTTTCTGTCAGAATCACCTGCTCCGGTGTGACCATTTTGAGCATGTCTGCATCGCTGGGTATAGTCCATCCAGATTTCAGTCGCCAGAATCCCTGGTGGGGCCCTCGCCTATGATACTCCATAAATTCCTGTCAAATGCGATCAGTGTATGTCGATAAGAGGAGTCAATAAAACCATACCTTGAGCCTTTGCCTCATCTGTAACTCATTCTGATCTGGGAAGTATTTCATTAAACGAGAAATTTTGAGACGTTCTCCCTGGCTCTTCTTAAGTAACTTGAATGCAATGATCTGCAAGCGGAACTTGATGGTATTTGTGATCTTGCGAGAATGTGGACCTGGTACTTCGGTGACAGGATATGTTTGCCCAAGGACGAATAGGTTCTTGATTTCTCGTAAAAAGTATTTTGTGTCGCCTTTGACGGTACTCCTGAAAGTCAAACTATTTTGAGGCAAACTATCAATCAAGCAAAGTCCTCGTACCTGACAACAAGGAAATCTGTTGCATATGGCTTATGTCGAAACAGAGGTGCTCGGATAAGATTATTATATAAAGCTGGTATAGTGGTCCCAGGTTCAACATAACCAAATTTCATGAACGGCGATTCGTCTTGGGGCTCCAGAACGAACGGTACACCGAGGTCAAACTATGAAGCCATTAACAGGATTCAGAGACTCGATCATCTAGCGCACCTTGGGAATGTGTTCATCCTTCTCGTCTTTTTTGCGATAGTAGTTTACCAAAACACTTCCCATTCCGAAATTGGGTATGATAGGCGGGTGCTCTTCCTGTGAAGAAACACAAAAGTCAGCGCCGCTTCAGAGAACAGTGATCTCGACTCTTACAGAATATTCCCACAGGACAAAATTACTGGTATCCTTCAGGCTTAGATCAGCCGTTCTATGTAACCCTTCGCCAACATTACCTCCCTTTCCTACCTTTCTGCCTGCCTTGTCTTTCTTCTTCTTTGCAGTGCGAACCTTGCTGAATCGCAGTTCAATATTAGAAGGAAATTGAAGGGCAGGGCGATGGAAGGAGCGGGCTTCTTGTTTCGATAAACGAGTTTTGTACTAGATGATCTGTTATTTCAGCAAGCAACACTATTCGATTGAAATTACTCACAAAGGGAAGTTGAAGTTTCTGAGCTGGGTATGCATGTTCAACTGTGAGTTGCCCAAACGTTTGTCGTACACGATGTCGTCCTCCTTCTTTCGTCACTTCGTAGAAGTGATCGTTGGAGATGTTGAATTTGTCGCGAGTAGGGCCACCATCGACTCTGAGGCGTTTTCGGGGCCGAACAGTCTCGACTGGATCTTGTCAGTATTCAAAAACGTTTCAAATGTTGATAGCCTACCATTACGTTCCTCAGGATTGACGTCGTCTTCATGATTAAACTCTAATTGAGTGAAATCTTTGAACGGGGCATTGGGACCCCAGATGATGCTTTGTGTCCATGCACCAGATTCCAAGACCTTATTGACGGGCGTTGTCAGGTTATGTTCCATGGAAGGCGCAGAACCAGCAGAAGAGGGGTCCGGCTCGTATACAATTTGGTCTTCCCAGTTAGAAAGAAGAACAAGATCGAAAGTACGGTCATGAAGTGGTAGTTTGACTGGAACCTCAGTATTGTCGCGAGACTAAGGAAATCAGGAGCTATTCCAGAGTAAACACGAGCAAGACACACCTCAAGAGCCCGACGAAGGTCAAGCTCGACACTCCCAGCCGAGACCACATCCTCAACACGCTTGTTCTCAACTTGTCGTTTTGTATCGCCTACAACCGCATCCAGAAATCCTTTAGGAACCTCCTTCTTTCGAGAATATACAGTTTCCACTATGATCAAGCTTGTAAACGAACCGTGACAACTTATTTGGTACACAAGTATGGCATACCATGAAAAGGTCGTTTGCCTAACCGAGATTTCCGTACCGTATATCCTTTAAAGAGTTCACTGAAATCTAGAATCTTGTCCTTTTCAAACGCGGGGAAGCGTTCGTATACAGTTTTGGGGCGCTCTATCAGCCTCTTAACCACACGAACACGCTTCTGTTTTTGTCGTGGACCTCCTAGTGACTGAATCTCTTGCTTGACCAAGGCTTCTTCAGATTCTTCTTCTTCACGCATCTCCCTATCAATCTCATCTTCCCAGTCTTGACCCTGATCCGCTCCCACAGCATCCTCGTCCCACTTGTCGTTATAAATCTGTCCCGAGTTCAAGGCTGAAATGCCAGTGAGGCCGAGCTGGTTTGCCAATCCCGTGCCATTTGGTAAGGACAATCCATCCAAAAGATGGTTCAAGGAGAAGCCTGTGAGAGCAGAAATCGCGTTGTTTTCATCCTGGGTGGTCATCCCTGCAAGGGAGGGGAACAAGACTGGTGAAGTCACTCACGACTACCAAGCTCGACCAAATATTGGTCGGTTGAATATTTAGTACGCGTTACGCGTTTACCTTGGTTCCTTCTTCCGTGGTTTGATCATGGACAAGGATCTAGCTGGCAAGGTCGAGGTAATTAGCTCAAAGGGATCACCAGATTATAAGAACTTATATAGATACTGTGAGAGTGTTACAAGACCGATTCCAGCTTTTTTTACGCGCTAAATAAATTTTGATAGGGAACTCCACCAACTTGTGCAGACGACATTGACTAAAGATTCACCTTTCCACTTGTCCCATGCTGAAACCTTCACCGATGCAACCGTATACCCTCCTCCAACAGATATTTCTACCAATGGACCAGCTCAAAAGAAGCGAAAGAGAGATGACGATGCTCCAGTTAACGATACTATACACAGCGATATCGGACACGCGAAAATTCCTAGCCTTATGGTCGCTAACCGGCATATGTCACAAAAAGTGCATGATGTTGTGAAGAAAGAGTGTGCAGAGATGGCAGGGATGATTGTACACCTCCATTTCTCTACAATCTACAACAATGACCGATTTATGTTTTCTTTTCAGGATGAGCTGAAGCTTTGGGTCACGTTGACAATGCCAAAGTATGTGTTAGATACTAGTATATATCTATATGGCGAGGTTAATCGAGTTTTTTAGGATCGAGGAGTACGTCCCATGAGTGATTTGTTATTCCGACTTCTAATGATATATATACTCCAGTGGCGATAACTTCGGTGCGGTTGCGTGAACTTCTCTTAAGCATCTATCTATCCAACCTATCGTTCCAAAGGCGTGCAAATACAAGAAGGTTTTTGTGCGTTCAGTAGGAGCTCTTGATGCCAATGCTGATGCTCGCCCACCAGAGGTTCTGGCCGAACTTCACCGAGCGCAAGAAAGTGCCTATAATTTGCGTGATGCTCCTCGACAAGATTATCTTGCCAGAGCGGAAATATGCTCCAAAATTCTGAAGTATCCGAATATTGAAGATTATACTGTAGGTTCTTTCTTTCCTTCTGAGACGACCTGCAATAATATCCTCTTCAGCTCGCTCTGAAGGAGCATGATGAGAAGCAACTTTATATTGCTCGGCAACATCTCCTCGACATTAGAAATATGTATGCCGTTCTGACTGACCTCGTCCAAAAGAACATATCCAAGGCATGCAGCTTACACTTCTGTTCTTGATTCATTCTTACTTCCATTGTTAGTCGCTTGATGATGAGCCATAAGGATTGATGTAATTCACCCTTTTTTCTTGACGTTCCGTAGATCCCAAGCTTTGACGCCTCCCTCGTCACCACCACTAAGAAGCAGATAACTTGTCAATCTATTCCAGTTGATCACGTTCACGTCGCTCTGGTGAGCTGACTCGATACTGGCAACACTCTTACGACCTTTGCTCCTAACGTCCCATATCTGAATGCTGCAATCAGCGGAACACGATGCAAACACCGTAGGCTCGGACGGGCTCCATTGCAAGTCCTCGATACTTGACGTGTGCGAAAGGAATGGCTGTGATAGGGCATTAAATCCTGTTGGAGTAGAGGTGGTCAAGTAGATTTTAGAATGAATGTCCCCGGTCAAAAGTCGAAGGGAAGATGTTCCAGAGGACGCCCAATCCATGGCAAAACCTTCAGCATGTCCATGCGATTCAATTGTGAAAATCGGTTTCTTGTAGCGCGCCTTATCGTATGTATATCCTGGAACGTCCAGCGATTCTATCAGAGGACGCACGTCGAAAATATGGACTTTGCCCGTCTCGGCCCATGATGAAACGTAGTATGGTTGAGAAACTGGTGGTAAGGGAGTTGAAGGTGGTAGGGGTTGTGCACGAATACGATTGACACCGCCAAAGTGAGGTATTGAACGGTATTCTAGTATTGGATCTTCATCCAGATGGTCGGCGTCGTCATCGTCGTCATCAGAATCCGAATCGTCTGAGGTAACAATAAAATCTGAGATCCATACAGAGCAGAGGCGTATGCTCACCACCATCTTTTTGTGTTTTATGCAATGAACTCATCTTGTAGACAACAACCTCGTTGCTGTTTGCCAAGTCTGCCTGTGTGCCCGTGGCAATGTACGCAGTGGCAGGGTACCGTTGGCGTTCATCGCCAAGATTATCTCGCAGAACGTCAAAAGAAAGGCATGGCCAGGGTACATCTGTGGAGTGACGCATAATATAGACTGAATCATCGGCCTCCAAAACCTCGTCCTTTCCTAGTTCGTGACTTCCTGGGATAAAGACGCTAGGTGGTGGTGCCGGTTCCTCGGATTCCTCTATGGCAGGCATAACTTCGTCGACATCCATTCCTATAGATAAAGACGTCAACTAAGAAGGAAGGAGGCTGGACAAAAGTTTTTATGGCAATACCATCCTCTCTATCACCCGCTTCCGCGTCAACTACCTCAGCATCGCTACAGTAGTATGACGCGTCACCTTACGCGTCCCTCTCGCCGGAATCACGTCTTTCTCAGCCTCATCACACATTCCCTATACTTAAGTCTCCGTGATCTTGATAAATCTTAGAACCTTTGCCCGTTCAAGCATGTCTATTACACTCACTCTTCCTGATGGGTAAGTGTCCCTGGTGGACTCGGGCTCACGCCTGAAATGTCATCTCATGGACCACAACTAGCCTCGAGTATGTTGCTGCATCTCTGCTGTCGACAGTTTTCGTACTGGTAGGGCACAACATCAATGTCGGGAAATGGAGGAAGCGGTCTGGCATCAAGTATCCTCAGTGTGGGTTTTCCACACTTTTGAAGGGGAGATATGCCACTCATTATCTACCGTTGAACAGTGTACGCTGAAAAGAAAGAAGTAGAGGCCTCCAGGGACGCCCTGATCTTTAACTGTGCTCAACGTAAACCGTCTTCTGAATTATTGATGATGGACCACTCTCTAACTCATTTACCTATTAGGTGCCCACGCGAACACCCTCGAGAATCTCCCTATTATCTACGTGACAACCATCATCACCGCTGTAAAGTATCCGGTTGTAGCTGCAGCAGCTTGTGGAGCCTGGTCTCTGTCTCGTATATTTTACACACATGGTTACCTTTCAGGCGAACCTAGTAGGGTTAGTGTGACGTCGTATTCAACACGAGAATGAACTAACCAGCGTCATGCGCTTTATAGCGACTGGGTGCTGGCTACACGCTTGGGACAGTTAGCCTTTTCAGTAAATCATTCTTGTATTTTTATCACAACCGTCTTGACTGAAGTTTGAACTATTAGCTCTCCTTCTAATCTCAACCTTCGTGATGGGACAAGCAATCGTTTCCCGTCATTGAAAGGGAATGTCGGTTGATATTAATCTCAGTGACTCACATCTTATATTGAATATGTAATAGCTGAATCGCCCTCCTGGTTGATTGATTGGTTGGTTTTACGGGTGCGATCCGCGCACGAACAACCGGGGCCTGTACATGGAACATTGGTCAGGGCGTTAGTAGCATCTAGTCTGTTTAAAATACAATTTCAAGACTCTTGGATGGCGTGTGACCATATTCTTGTAACACTAGTGTCACAAACACTGGGTACATGCTTTCGTCTTCCGAATTACTTATGACTTGTCCATATACTTTGCAGTATCTAAGAACCTTGTAGCTTCCTGAATACCACTCGCACATATTCGACCCACAGATTCTCATGCCCAAGGCTACTTCTCGACCATTCTTCCCGACGTCATCTACTGAATTTGCTCTCCCATCTTCATCTGTGGCCACAACCTCATCTGTGACTCTCGACGACCCCAATGTCTTGATACAACGTTTTCGGAGGCCAAGTATTCTGGCTCCCAAGTCCAGCTACTTATCAGAAAGTCGCCTCCATAGTCCTCTTGCCTCGTCTTTCGCACTTCATTCGAGGAGACGAAGCTTGAGTAGCTTGATGTTCGTCGAAGAGTCTGAAAGCGACAAGGACCGCATGCTGACAGACAGCTCATCTACAAGTTCTGAAAATCCTACACCTCCCCTGAAATTGACAGAGACGAAACCAGAAGAACAAAAAGGAAAGTTTTCCTTACGGCCCCCTTTGACGCCCCCTCGTAGGCGACCATCATCCGCGATGGACGTTCAAGAGCCATTCTCGCCTCTTCCTGGTCGACGCCTTTCGTT
The DNA here is from genome assembly GCA_017657375.1 of Termitomyces sp. T27. NCBI lineage: Eukaryota > Fungi > Basidiomycota > Agaricomycetes > Agaricales > Lyophyllaceae > Termitomyces > Termitomyces sp. T27. The sequence continues at coordinate 15,463 of JAGGAW010034502.1, forward strand.
TCCTGTGGGTCATGCCGATCGAGTAGATATTCATCAGCTAATACCTGTTTATCAGCTCAAACCTCCACGGATTTTGCATCTTTTAGCTGAATCACGACCAGAGGAGAATGAAGTTAAATCTGAGGCTGCTTTTCAACGCCTTATTCATTCTTGTTCAGAGCTCCCTGTTCCACCCCGTACTCCTCGAGTAGCTGCAGACCGTGGCCGATACCCGGAAGAAGCTGGCCGAGAAGAGTCCCAGAGAGAAGATACTCCTAGTGATGATGAACACATAGATGACGCTCCATTCGCTTTTTCCGCTCTTGCTCCCAGCGCTCCAATTGCTATCCAAAAGCCATACACGTCTTCTGGCAGTGTCAACGGCGAGGATCTTACTATGAGCACATCGGCGAGTTCTAGTTTTGGGACTGCAGCCATGGATGTCGATTTGGTCGGTCGCTTTCTTTTTAATGCTAGCCACCTGACTGATTTGAAATAGCCTCCTGGTTCACCTATGAATTCTTCCATCTCTACTCCATTGAGTCAATGGAGGTATACACCACCACCCACAACAAGCGCTGTCCGCTCTAATAAGCGAAAGTGTAAATTAAATCTATCTCTTGAAGGACGCTCTTTTTTAATATGGCTGTTTGCAGTGGAAGATCGCTTTGACCCATATCCGAATGCTTCAAAACGGCGAGCAGTTTCTCCTTCCATGTCCTATCTGCGAGAAAACCATGCAGGTACTGTAACACCGATGACCGGACGAAATGGAAGGCTCCCCATCTCCATTCCTGTGAGCATACCCAGCTCAACCGTCAGTTCAGCTGCGTCCTCGCCGACTATCAGTAGTTCATATCCGACTTCTCTCTCACGGCCTGTAAGTATAACGTCAAGTCCAACTCTCAGGGCATCATCGATAGTATTGGCAAGCCCGATATTAAGACCCGTTCCACGTCACAGTATGAGTCGGCGGGGCGATGAGGACGAAAGAGTAGTTCAAGGAGCTGAGGATGCTGTAGGAGGGTTGACATTGGAGTAGGATGGTAGTGTGTCGATCCAGGCTCCACTTGACTTGAGCTTGTCTGCTCATGTCGTGCATGGGTCGGAGGCCGGGAATTTCCCAGCGCTTTGACAGTCTTGTCGGGTAAGTTTTCTGTCTCTGGAGACTATTATTACTCAGCCTTGCTTGCGTCTTTTATCCGACAATAGGTTCCTCGCACTACTAGACGTTGGACTCGTGCAGAGATCTTCTTGGAC
>JAGGAW010034503.1:0-16596 GCA_017657375.1 Termitomyces sp. T27
TTGATGTCACAGCAGGCAAAGAATTTGATGTTGTAGCAGGTAAAGAACTTGATGAGGAAATAGTCAGCAAGGCCAGTGTTGTGTCAATTGTAGAAGTTGTTGGAGATGTAGTAAGTGGAGGTTGAGAACTCGATTGAGATGTCACATACACAGATCCTCCTGGTATAGTTGCAGTTGCAACAAGAGTTGGGTTTGCAAAGACATCGGACCTGATCAAAATATATTGAGCATGGTACAGCTTGAGTATGAATGTTGAATAACTTACAGCAGGTTTTTGATCTGACAAAACATAAGCATCAGTCAAGAATTTGAAGCTGATTTTTTGCTTACCTTGAGTGGTCCCTTGCCTTTCATGCTGTTGGTGTTAGCAGTAGGCTCAACCATGGTTTCAGGTAGAGTGGTGTCCTCCGTTAGAGGAGGGCTCATTTGAGACTTCTTCTGGGGCCAAAAAGACTTCAAGTCAGAGAGAGATGATGAACGTTTTTGCAGCAAGTTCTTTGTAGCTCCATTTTTGATCTTGAGTGCATGATTGAGGTGGCCAACAGTCCAAGAAGGGTAGTTGTCAATTGCAATTTGATGTGTCTTCCAATTGTTTGTGCCATATGCAAGCTCAGGGTGTCATGTACAAAGATGATGCTCGTAATAGTTGAGGACTCCAATATGCACCTCAGCCTAAGTGGGTGGTGCCATGTCATGATCCTTTAGGAAAAACCAGACTGACCTGGCATCAGCACGTATACGGCTGACTTTATGCAAATCAACAGGATTGCCCTCAGCATCTTCCACATACCACATCATTGCATTTCCACCAGGAGGTTTTTGATCCTGGTGTAGACCTGTAAAACCTTTCTTCTCCTTCTTCACATTGAGATACTGCGGCTTGTACCAATATTTCACGAGTGGATAATGTTCTTCATCAAAGCACGGAACTGGAAGAGAAGCAGAAAAAATATCATAGTCAGACTTGGATGATTCGGTGTTAGTACTCTGGAAAGAGAGGTTTTTCAAAGTGTTGAGGATATCAGATTGAGATGATCTATATGATAAACATGTGAGTACCTGTACATTGATCAGCTATATGCACACTTAATCGATAAGAGGATATTTCTTTCAGAATCCCTTACAAGCATCTTCAAACGTGTAAGCTGCCATGCTATCTTTTGATTTCCATGAAAAATGTTGTTGAGTTTGATATCCAGATGTTGAATGGTTTGCCACGGATTGTTTGAGTGCTTGCCAGGCCAGAAGTGCATGTTTGGATGATTCTGAGCATATTCAAGTAGTTAGTCTCCTATTGAGTATGGACTTAGATCATGCCATGTAGTTCATATTGAAGTTCTGTGCTTGATAGGGTTGAGCTGCTTGGTTATTGTTGATTTCACCATTTTAAAGCCCAGAGGATCCAGATTGATTTTGACTGAGGTTGAATTCTTCAAAGGAAAAATCAGTAGCAAAAGGTGAGGATCCTGGTGGGAATGGAGAGGACATAGAGAGAGGGGACATAGGAGAAGAGATGAAAGATATAGCAGTGTTGACATGGACATGTTGTTTGGGGTGCGCTCTCTGACCAAACAAACATATTGCCAAAATTCTCTAAGTTCATCGCATACTAAGTACTACAAGGTAGTGTGTGTAATGGTACCCTCTCCTAGCTCCTGCTCATCCTCATGCATGCCAGCCTCAATCACACCACTCAGCTCTGCAATATCAAGTCCTGGTTTCTCCACCAAAAACACCCAATTCTCCCACTGGGCACCAAGCATCTCCACCGAACGTGGTGCCATGCATACAACAGATTGTATTGTCTTTGCATCCACAACAACAATACATTCTTTGTTTGCCTTCTTGCATGTTCACAGTGTGTAGGCTGACTCTTGAAGCAGATCTGCATTCAGGCAACTGTAAAGGTCAATCATTGCCAATGTTCATATTTCTTGATCAATTTCTAGCTGGAAGTAAAACTGAACTTCTCCAAATTCCAGATTTTCAACGTAGAATAGCTAATGTGTGTGTTAACAAATATACTTGACACTCTTTGGAATAGACTTGCCTTTACATTCCTTGCCATGCGCAATTCTGATAGAGGTTTTTGAGATTCCTTCCACAGTGAACATGCAACTTGGCCATTTGGAAGATGTAATTGAGCCCACTGAATTAGTTTGAAATCCTGTGGGATATTCTCTTGACCATGGTTTTCCAGATATAGCTGCAAAGCTTTGCTTTCAGAATCAGTGATGACATGGAGACATGAATCTGCTGCATGAAGGAGGACATAACCTCCTCCAAGATCTATCCCTCTATGAGGAATTAATCCTTCCTCTTGCTTATCTCTGTCAAGTGCTGGAACCATTGCCTTGAGGCAGTTAATCTCTGCTCGCTGAGCTGCATGGCATGAGAGGTGCTTGTACAGATCTGAGTGTTGCTTGAGTTCTTCAGTGAGATTGCCAATTGTTCGCTCCATTGTCCATTGTGAGTATGTGATGCCTGGCCCAACTCATATAGCCTCGCTTGCCAAATGCGATAATCCATGTATTGATTGTTATGCCATGTGTATGCGATCCTCACGCCGCTGGACATACATTGTTTGAAATTCAGCAATAAATTGGATGAGATGTCAGTAAGCAACTTGGATCTGCTTGCAGGTGATAGCCTTTTGATAAATAATGCGGATGCCTGACACCAGTTTACAATAGGAGCGCCATATATCAGCAGGAAGGACAGAGTAAAGGAGACCAGTGCCAAGTCCAAAAAGGTAGAGTAAGAATTCCCATGCTTTGTACCCGCTATTGATCTTCTCAGTAGGGTTCTGTGGTGGCCGATCAAATGAACCAGGGAGGTAAGGTGTACATCATGCCACATCATGGCCATGAGCCTGCCATCTCTCACCTTCCAGAACAGCCCAGTACCAGGTGTTACATGAGTCTGTTACAGCACATTCAAATTTGCCATGCCATAATAGAATGAGTAGATCGGCAAGGTGCATTATGTCACCAGGAAACATTTGAGGAATTCCTAGATATGTTCCAATTGGCAGACCAGAAAATATACTAGGCTTACAGATGCCAGTTTTGTGACAGTTGCATTCATACTCCTGCTTGGTGCGAGATGAGACAACAAGTGCAAGATTGGTGTGGTACCGATCAACATCAATGCCATGAACAATGTGAGCAGGAACATCATCATGATTACACCCATCAACATTGTAATTGTCAGGCTTTGATAGAAGTGGGAAGTAGTAGGAAGACTCAGGTTTCTTCCGCCCAACAAGTCCACACCACAAACAACAGCCAATTTTGCCAGAATGACCAACAAACCCATTTAGATATACCATTCCAGGCCCATCAGCAGTTGCAAGGACAATGTAAAGCTTTGATTTATAGAAAGTGCAGGTACTAGCATTCCAAATGGAGAGACCTCCATGATGATTGATAGCGGCAATTGGATGAAGCCCAATGCAAAGATAGGACTGCACATCTTTGATCTTGTTGGGACCTAGGAGAGTTCCACCAGGATAAACAAACTTCTTTTTGTATCGCAAGCCAGGAGCCGGGTTAACAAACATCCAGATATAGACCCAGCAGTCTGAGGCCTTATTATGATAGATTTGGCAAACATCAAAGAAGAGCATTAACAAGGTATCATGTTCTGCAATATCCCCAGTTGCTGCAGCCTCAAGGATATTGGACCCACAAGCAATATCATCAAAGATGTTAATGTCATCACCAAGCTCAAGTTGATTGATGATTGAGGAGGACACGTATTTGCTGATAAAAATAACCCATTTCAACAGCCATCTCTGGTTGCCACATGAGTGCTTGTATTGAAAATGGGATTGGAATGGTATCAAATGTCTGTCATGGTTGTTGATCAGCATCATATCGTGGTTCACTGCAATGAAGACAAGTGTCATGGTCTGACAGAGGACCAGTATATGCCATACAGCTATTTGGGCACATGTGCTTTACAATTGGGCACACTCCTGTGATGTCTGCAATAAGACTCTTGACTTGGTCATATGAAAGTAATTTATCTTCAGGATGTGCAATCTGTACAGCTTCCCTTGATGCTGTATACAATTCAACAGTTTGTGAAGACAGAAATAGATGGATAGACAGAAGAGTATCACGATCATGATCTTCATCAAATATAAAAGATTCTCAAGGGGGGTTCAGCAGTGATTCAATGTCACTCGCAGTGAGGTCTCCATTTTCTAGAGTTGCATTTTGAAGATATTGGATATATTCTTGCATGATGCAGATATCAATTAATTTGCTAAGTGGTGCAGATTCATCATTATCAGGAAGACCTGTTCCATCTTCATCATTTCCAAGAGGATTGTCCAGATTTTGGGTTGCATCACTCCCAGGATCAGGAGTAGGTGATCGCCGAGGAGGTGATGGGGGCCAAGAATGAGATTGTGAAGGGGAACATGAGTGATGATAGGCAGAGAGCTGACTCTGAGAGTGAACAGACTGAGAACATGACCTGGAACAAATAATAGAACAAGATAAAGACAGAGAACGAGAACAAGACTGAAAAGGAGACTGCGAGCGTGAGCGAAACTGCAAATGAAAATTCTACTGAATAAGTTGCTCTGCCAGATTAAGAACCCTACATTATTTATTACCTCTTGATTTGGTATGTCCTCGGTATCCTCTTGCAGTTCTTCGTCATCAGCTTGGTGGCTCTCCATGAGTTGTGGCCACTGCAGAGTTGCATTAGTAGTCATGTTAGCTCTTGCAGTACGCCGCGAGATTGCTGCATCTGTCAAAAGCTTTTGATGGCTATAGTAAGTTGTTTTAGACACTTCCTTTCTGCGCTTGCAATAGAGGGGACAGTCGCAGAAGTATTGTCACTTTTCACGGGGTCAAGCTCGAGAGACTGGGCCTGAGAAGCTCGAAGACATGGCAATGATGGTTACAGCAAAGATTGTAAGGTATGTAATCTCACAGGAGTCAGTCGAGATGGAAGAAATTGATCAAATTCATTAGCAGCTAAGAAATCTTAATCAAATAGTACGAAGACGCAGTGAATGAATTAATGACACGTTGAAACGTTGAAGCTTCGAAGCTTTGAAGCATGATGAGCTTCGATGTTAATCCGACGTCTCGATCTTGCTTCGATTTCACTTGATTCCACTGGTTTGCCTTGATTTGCCTTGATTTGCCCAGATCCACTTTTCACTGGGATGCCATCATCATCCACAGAACCCTCCCTCTTACTTACGTAAGAGAGTCGGGATCACGGCAAATGCCGGTTCACGAAATTCGGTGAATGGAAGATTTGTCGAGAAGCCTAGATTCCAACAATTTTTGACTCAAAGATTACAAAAATATTCATGAATGAGCATTGAAGCTTGCAACAGGCTCTCTTCCTGACTGACGACCAGCGATCTCAACAGTGAAAACACTTAGCAGCCCTCAGGGAAAGTGGGAGGATTGAGAAGCGAGGGAGGGATGAGCTGTCCGTGGTAACCCGTGCAATTCTGCTGCGACGCCCAGTACTTCTGAATAGCAGGGAGAACGGTACGGCCATTGACAACGAGCTTGGTGTTGGGAACGGGCTGCTTAGCGAGGAGAGTGGTATGGAAGATACCGGGGTATGAAGCATTGAGTAGAACGGAACTAATGTCGGCCTTACGGACCTTGTCACCAGTCTTGTCACCAATGAACTCAAAGACGTTGGCACCAACATCCCAGCGACCGAGAGTGTGGAGGTTCCAATTAGCCTCGATGGTGGCGATGGTGGAATAGTGGGTGTAAAAGTTGTTGTCTGTCTTGCCAATAAGTTTCTTGGGCAGGGCGTTTCCGAGAAGGACGGTGAAGACGCGGTTGGGGATAGGATAGGTGCCAACCTCATCGAAGGCTGAGTGAAGGTTAGTCAGCTCAAATGTGCAATAGGAGGCGACTCACTTAGCATGATGAGGGTGTTCTTGCCGTTGAAGTTGGGGTCCTCGAGAAGGGGCTCGAGCCAGGTCCTGGTCCAGTTACCAGCATAAGTGACAGTAGTGTCATGACCGTCGTTGACTGCAGGAATCAACATGATCAGGGATTTGAAAAACACTTATCATGTATAGGGACGCACGCATGTTGGGAGTGATGAAAACCCATTGAGGGAGGGCGTTGTTAGCCAAGTCCTGCTCGAAGAGGGTGAAGTTCTTGATGTTGGCAAGACGGTCGTTTTTCGTATTAACAGACTCGAAAATCACCAGCGGGCTGGAAGGGTCGCCGTGTCAGTGTTACGTCCATGTTAAATTAGGAAGTCCCCTTACTTGTGCTTGCGGACATAATCGTTATTGCCAGTAGTCGGGTTGAGGAATTGGAAGCCGGTGAAACCAGTGGAGGGCATGTCTTCCTGGTACTCTCCCCATGAAATCTTCTTGTCCTCCAGTAAATCAGCAATGCTTGAAACGTTGGTAGGAAGGTTCAGGAGGTTGTCGTTGTCGATACCGAAGTACTCGCCACCAACGACCTATCATAACAGGGAGTTAGCTTGCAACGAGGTCACGATTGAGAGAGGCACGTACGGCAACATAGTTAGGCTCAGACGGGTGAGTGACCGCGAAATAATTGGACAGGGTCAAGCCCTTCTTGGCGAAAAAGGCAAGGTTGGCTAGCAAATCGTACTCCCCATTCAATTTCTGTGCAAGACTGACTCATGCAAACTTACGATCAGCGGCAGCTTTATCGTAGTCAGTGTTCTCAAGCCAGATTTGAATGATGCGGTCGAAGGCCTTGCCCTTGACGACTTTAGGGGGATGAGGTGTGTGGTCCTTGCCATTGCCCTTGTCCTTGGCGTCGTCGTTACTCTGAGAGTAAGTTCGGCATCAGTCAATAATTCAGCATCACCCGGAAGAACAAGACACCTACAAGAGTGGCCGTGACGGTGGCAAAGAGTGAAAGAAGGACGGAAAATTTCATCGTTCTGACCTCGAAAGGCAAGGACCTAGGTCTACAACACAAAATGAGACCCGCCTTTTAAGCCCGATGAATGGCTCCAAGTGCTCGGTTATACTTACGGAAGTTGACAGAACCTTGTGACGTCGAACGTGGCTGATAAAAATAGAAACGAGAGCACTACCAAGATTGATATCCGGGACACGTATGGACTGGTCGCGTGTTGTCGGATGATTGCAGAACATCGATAAGACTCCCGGAGGTAAAGGCGGAGCATTTCATTACAAGTGCCACGAGGGCTTGAGAAAAACGCGCTGAGCTGACAACTTGAAAGCATCACCGTAGTTCAATAATCAGGGTACAAGAGAATGAATAAAGCTCTTCTGTGACGATATTTCAACGCCGAATTCTTGAGTATTATTGAAGTATGAGTATACTAAGCAACTAGGATCGAAGAAAGTTTGTGGGACAAGGGGCAGAGATCTATTGACGTCGTTGTTTGAGACGTTAGTTCAAATTGGAATAAGCTGTGAAAAAGATGAGTTCAAACGTTCGAAAAATCGGGACTGTCGTACCCGCAAAGACTCATAATCGTTGGCTTAGTAACACTTGAGCGATTTCGGTCAGAGTGACGATGTCGAGCAAAATTCGAGCCTTTTCCTGAGCTTTTAGGTCTTGTGACACCAGATATTTTCAACGTATTCGCACAGCATCGGAAATTTGATACCTCGGCGTCGGCCCATGACCCACGCACGAGGCATATATTTTATGAGCCATGACCTCCGTCACACGAGCTGCATGAGATTCGTCAACTTCCTGACCTGACAAACAGGAGGTAGTCTCTTGTTATGATCAACTTGGTGATGTTGGGACCAAAAAAAAAAAAAAACAATCCAACATCATAAGAGTCCCGGTCGCGACATGGAGGACGGAAGAAACTGGTGCTCAGCAACAATAAGACAATACCTGACATCGACATTAGCTCTGAATCCAGGGAAAACATTATTGTGGATCGACCTGTGTCATGATAAGAACTAGCTATGCACCGAGCGATTCCAGGTTTGGAGGATGGCCGATGATCGCCACAGTGCCAGTGAGGAATAGTCCGGCTGTTAAAATCTCCTTGAAGCACGGCGTGATCGTAGAAGGTTGTGTAACCTTTCAAGACAGACGCGAGGTGAGGTGCCAAGAAATGATGAGCCGGCAGCTGCCACCAGTGCTGCAACTGCTGAGCATGTGGCGGTAGCTAGACATTAAGTGTGACTTGCATGCCACTTCATACGTTGTCGTAGTGCAAGCCCATCGAGAATCGCAGAAACATTTTGACCCTCTGAGGGTCCTCCCCGAACAAGCATGGCAAGTGAGAGGCGATCCCCGAGGCAGGAGCGCTCTGGCGTGAGATCGTGAACGGCGCGCGAGAGGTGGGGTGAGAACGGTTTTGGAATCTGCCTTGAAGGGGAGAAAGAACGGGTTCCAGATAGGGGCATGAAGCACATGGTACATGGCGGTCATGAACGTTTGAATATCTCGTCCCAGTTTTTTTACGGCGAAAGTTACGAAATCGGACCTGAGTAAATTCGAACTTGAATATGCAAGCTCGAGATTTTTATGTAAATCAATCTATATGCGGCCCTAGTCATTGGAACACTTACAAGGGGGAGCATTCTAAATTTGCAGATGTTGGTAAAAGACGAAGAGTGATCATGGATCAGGTCCATACTGGTTCGGAGATCTTCGCCGTTCCGATCGGCACCACTTCATCAGTCACCAGTCAACTTCAACACCACCGGTCCACGTCCAGCTACTCACCTATTCACTCACTAACATGACAGGCGCAAACTACATGGGAGGCAAACGGTACCCATAGTCCATCAGATGGTGCACTGTACTCAACCGCCTTCCCACTTCAGAAACGCCGCGAAAGCGCGATCTAAGGATTCCACCGGACGCATACAAAGACGTTTTTTCGGGCGACAGCGCCTCAACATGCTCTCCAAGGGCATTCCACGCCAAACTCCGGCCTCACCGACAGATCAGAGGTCTAGTATCCCAATGATTGAGCTCGCACATGCGCCAGGGCGACTCAGAGACTTGGACACACAAAAGCGAATGGACGGCAAATCCCCTGACAACACTAGGACGACTTTCGTGCCGGTGCTGAAGACGCCCGAATCAAGGAGGGCGAAGGAGAGTTTGAGCTCGAGTTCGGGAAGATCACGCGTGCTTGATGTGCTTGATACCAAAGAACGTGCGTTTCTTGGTCTGAATTTATTCCTTCGATTTCCAATCTTTTGGGGTCTACGCGACAACATGTTTATCTCTTTGGTTCGATAAAGAATGATTTAATGACAGGATATTTCCTTCAGCCATGTTCTTGAGAGCGACTCTTAATCGGATTCTGACTTTACCGGATCTTGCTGGACTCTCTGGTACTGGTTGCGCGTCCAAACGACATAGAGTGGAAGAGGATGATGTTGGATATGTGAGGGACGAGCGTAAGAGAATGGTACGTATATGCCGTGTATATCCATTCGATAAAAAATGATGTTTTTCTTTTTGACATAGAAGACGGCAGCCTCATCGAACGATGACATCCAGCCGCGCCATCCACAACTAACGCCGTCTGGCTCTTCCGTATCCTCCCCCCGTGACCCAGGCACATGGCTGAGAGACAACAGAGGTCGCGCAATTACTCAAAGCTTGGGTGACGGAATCCACGCTCCACCCAAAGGTTGTAACGTCGCCTTAATAGATCTTCGTGCTAATGCTTTTTGAAGATGACGAACTTCCAGATCACCTTCTGCCTTCGAGGCCGACGCCATCGGTTTCTCATTCTGATCATCCAAGAGCAGTTAGTTCAGGTGTGTCCTCGCTGCCCCCGTCATCTGAACAAGTATCATCCTCGGATCTCGCGGGAACCGTTGCTACCGGTGCTGCTATGAACTTTCAGGATCAAGATTGGAATGATTCTGGCTTCGACCTTGATTTTGAGCGTCAACATTGGACCTCTTCGCCTCAGAACGAATATGAACAATCTCCGACTCGGAGTATGGTTAGTGTGCCTTCACAGGACGATGGTTACGATGAAATAGCGGTTTTCAATGGGTCTCCTCGACGATGTCCTCGTTTTGCTGAGAATAATCTGTACGAACATCAGGACCCATGGCACACAATCGGCGTCATACTTGGATTGTCGCCCGTGCGATCGGACGATCGCCTACTGGACGAAGCCTTTGAGGAGCAAGATGTACCGTTTTCCAGGTTCACTCGGTCTCTGTACGAGAACGTAGGCGAGCACGACATGGACCTGGACGAATATATACCAACTGATGTTCGGAATTCGGACGAGAGTACCACGCAAAATTTCTGGGCCACCGAGGATGAACTTGAAGACGATCTCAATGAAGAGCAGAAAAGCGAAGCTCGAGGATCGGCATGTGCTTCATGGCAAACTTCCCTAGCGTTGTTGGGTGCTCAGGACAATTTCGAAGAACCGTACGACACGCAAATAATGGCCACGGAACTCGATTTCGAGGCTCTTTCGCATGCAAACGTATCACCTGGATCTGTTCGGGCGCCATCGCCGGTCGAGGAGCCCCAGTCCCCATTTCGGATTCTGCTGGAGTCGAAGAGGAATACCATCTCATCGGTCAACAGCCACAGCTCGAGTTCATTCGAGGTTTATGGCTCTTCAGCACCGCCCCAGTCGTCTAGCTCGCGTTCTCGATCCTCTCTGGCTCCACGCACCCCATCGCCAAGGGTCACTGAAGAGACGCAATCACCGTTCCGGATGCTTTTGGCTGCGAGAAATCTCGATCGGAAGCAGGAGAAAACTAATTTGAATCTTACTGACTATTCTCTCGGGGACCCTGATGCAATCGTTCCTTGGTCCTCACCAGGCATGATGACATTCGACTTTGCAGGTTCCACAATGCTGAAGGAGGTGGACGGAGTGTTTCAGGGCCCCTGCTTGTTCCCTGACGATGCATATGATGCGAGTGATGAGGACTGACTTAGCTAGACTTCGCTACATATGCCTTTGTTGAATATTTTGAACAATGAACAAAGCAGAAGACAATTAGCTCGGATCCGTGACCAGAAGGAGCGTGGGAAAACGGATAAACCCTTTTTGACTCGGCGCACAGGTTGGCCCTTCACTACACTTGACCACAACGACCATGTTCTCGAGCCCAACACCCGCCCCAGGCTCGAGAGCTATTGCAAACAATGCTCTCCGTAACGCCGGACTCATTGGTACCGACAGAGACACCACAATGCGGGATGCTACCGACAGGCCGGGTGGCCGCAAGGCCTCCTCCAAGATTCGTAGCCACCGCCCGCGTGTTATTGATGTCAAGGACCCAAGGACCCCTCGTCTGGTGAGTATCCTAGTTTTGCTGCGTAACGGTAACCTTTGGCCGAACCGCCGTAATGGCTTCTTCTGTTATGAAGACACTAACTAACTGAACAATAGAAAGCGGCAATGCAAGCAGGCTCCTCGGAAGCCCTCAGCATCCGCGGTGCTGGTTTGAAAGCGTCACGCATTGGCGCTGGGGGACCTCTCGGCGCTTCGCGCGTGCGGATAAAGACAAAGCCTGTTGAAGTGTGGCGGGAAGTAGTACGAAAGCGGTGGAATCCTGAAAACCAGTTTCTCAACCTCGAGGTAAGATTCTCATAGGGCCTTCTGACCGGTTGAATATCACAGGGCGGCGCGTTATCTGTCCCCTCTTCTCTTTCGATTTCGACGCCAACCTCGTTCACGTTCACCGTTCCTTTGGCCTATTATTTCGCAACGCCAAGTTCCTGATCGCATTGTCTGCAGTCTTTAATCGACGAAGAGATTTTGAAGAAGCATAATCTCTCACCTCCCGGACAGGGTGGGGGTGTAAGAGATGCGGCTGTCATCTTCAAACTTGCGAAGGAACTTACGCCGAAGGTCTGTGCATTCTTATCGTTGCCATTGTGCCACAGATTTCAATTTTCCTTTTAGGTCAAAACACTTTCCCTTAGCAATAACAAATTCCAGGGCCCACACCTGCAGCTTCTGAGCCATTACCTTCCTGACCTCGTGAATCTTTCTCTACAAAATAACAATATTCGAACTCTGAAAGAACTCGACTTCTTGGCTTCGCGGAGAGGAAGATTGTTGAATTTGAAGGAGTTGGTATTGACAGGGAACCCTGTACAAGTTCACAGTATGGGGCAGGACGGCGGTGAAAAGTACCGAAGGTACGTCCTTTCGACGTCGATTAGAAGAGGTGTCCTCATGTTTGATTCAGAGATATTTCTGCTCGTTTCACCTCATTAGAGGTTCTTGATCAAGTGGCTATTGCTCAAATAGCCTTCGATGGTCCAGGGCCGTCGACAGCACCAGCAACAAAACCTACAGCGTCAACTTTCCCCGTTGAGATGGCCCCTTCATTTATAACGGGCGTCGACGGTGGCATCGTCTCAAATTTCCTTGTCCGGTGAGCAATCCGGCAGACAGACTTTATTTGACTTTTGACTCGTTCACATCAGCTTCTTCAACGCTATGGATACGCAACGAAGTCTCCTCCTTGATGCATACGACCCCAACGCAACATTTTCGTTTTCCGCAAACACCACAATCGCGGCGCGTGCCCGTGTGCAGGGGTTCCATAGCTCTTTGCCCAACCAGAAAAAGCTTAATTGGGCAGACTGGCTTGCGGGCGGCTCGCGTAACCTTCAACGTGTCGGAACTGATTTTGACCGCGCCCTCAGTAGCCTTCATGTCGGCGCTGAGGACGCTGTCAAGGCTCTCGTCGCCCTCCCCGGCACTAAACATGATATCACGGGCCCACCGGAGAAATTTTGTCTTGACTCGTTCCCCGTTCTCCTTGGGCAGGGCATGGGCTTGCTTTTGACTATTCATGGACAGTTTACGGAAGGTATGATGATGTCCCTCCATAGTTCTGTATGACACTGACTGATCATCTTACGTACCGGCAGTCGGAACGGAGGGTATAAGGTCATTTGACCGTTCGTTTGTTTTGATGCCTGCACCAGAAGGCTCTCGGTATGTCTAGGCTTTGTACCTATTCTCGCGATGTCACTCATCTTGTGTGTTTGCTGCTTCTAGTGCCAACTTAAATGGGTGGAATGTCGTCATCGTATCCGACCAGTGGACGGTTCGGGTATATTCCAGCCATGAAGCGTGGAAACCTGGTCCGCTTCTAGTTCAAGCTCTCTCGCGAGAACAAGCCCAGAAAACGGCTTCCGCTCCTGCGCTCCAGCAGCTCACGTTTGATCAACAATCACAAGCAGCCCTAGCTGCTATGGTATGTCGCTTTCTTGTCATTGATAAAAGGACCTTACGTGACTCGCGTCCATGTAGCCTGAACCACAACGAAATCTAGTGATGCAGGTGTGCCAGCAAACGCGGCTCAACGTGCGATTTGCAGTTGATTGTCTAACTGGAAACGGATGGGATCTAAATCGCGCCATTGCCAACTTTGAACAAGTCAAGGTATGTGTTCTGCTCTCTGCTTTCGGAATATGTGAGCCTTATTCGCCATTTACAGACGACTTTATCTAGGGATGCGTTCCTTTAGGACATACTTATTCAATCTTGAAGACGTCGGGGGTAATGCGCACAAGCCATGTAATATCGCATTCTCTCCGAATATTTTCTTCTTCTCTTTGCGTTACATATGGTTCTTATATATTTTCTTTTCTCTTCATTCACAACCAATCAATACTCTTCCAGCATCAGTATCACCAGCATCATTTATTTTTCTTCTTATCCTACAGGATCCAAGCCATCTGTATCCCAATGACTTATAACGCTTAACCTCACATCATTGCTACTCCTACTCCCGTCTTTCCTGGGTCATTCTCATTGGCATATTAATGTAAATCGTACATACATACACACAACTCATACATCCAACCTCTGCATGCCCCTCCTCTCATCTCGCATTGCGTATCCGTAACGACCCATATTGAGCATTGCCTCTTCCAATCTCTTCCGATCAGTCAGTCAACAATTGATTGTAGAACGTCACATGGAAGTTGTATGTGTGGGCTCGTCGGAAGTAATATGTAGCTATATGTAGTAAGTAGAACAGGAAGGGGACACGTGAATTAGAGACATATTTCAAGTCAACGCCATGTAGCAATCTACAAACGCGTCGTTGACGCGCCTGAGAGCGAAAACGCGTCTGAGGGACGCGAAGTCCCCACAAACACAATAGATGGATTAATTAATGGACCAGTCCTTTGGACATGATGAGATGATGATACCTCCTTTCAATACCAGTCATCTGTAACATGCAAGAATCTCAGATGCATTTCTCACGCAAAGTTTGAGCTGTGGTCTTAGACTGTCAAGGTATTGAGGATGCTGCTACATAAAAACTGCAAAAGTGCCTAGTACTTGGTCCGCGAATCGACCGATGATACTTAGTACTAGTGTGGCCGTATGTGCTAGTGAGCTTGAGTTCAATAATGTTTTGGACCGAATAGAAGAGGGTATGTATAAGGAGACTCATTTCAACTTGTGCCTTGATGTACAAAGAAGCCTTATGTAGTAGTTTTGAATCTGAAGAGCGTGTATATGAATGGTTCATTTTTGGAGCACGGAGGACGCAAATCTCAATTGCAAATTTGCACTAATATGAAGTCTCTTCTCACCTTCCATGATCTTGAATATCGAATACCGTCACGGTGGAGTCCCAACAGAGCACCCCTTGAACCTTCCATATTGGACGGAATTACCTTCTTCTCTCCCGTTTTGCCTCGAGGCAGAAATACCCTGAAATATCCCGTCAAATATACTGGTGTTCGGCGTTGCGGCTGTGCTGTCGTCGACCCCCGACGAAAGAGTGTGTTCAAGTGGTCCCAGGTCGGAGCTCTGATTAGCCACGATTATAAGAGTGGCTGCCATGGCAGACCTGCCTCGTTGTGTACATAGTCAAGAGGGCGGAGGAAAAAGTGGGAATAACGCTGTGCCTCGTGTTGCTCGCTTACGACAATCGGCGTTATAGTCATTAACCAAGACTTTATGCGATTATCCAAAAGAGTAAATATCCAGGGTCCCGTAAGCATTTTTTCTGATGCGCTATTGAGACCTTGTTGTCTTCTTAATCGTGCTAGTGGGTCCCCCTTCACTACTTGTTTAACCTCTTCCCGCACTTTCCAGCCTTTTCCAAACAAAATCTTTCGTGTCGGCTTGTCGACGAAAAAGAAACACAAGGGGTTTGCATCTTTTCTTGGCCTCGCTTGCATCTTTCACTTTCTCTACTTCTCTCTCGGCATTCAACAATTCCACTGTATTCCACGCACGCTTCCATTCTCACTTTCATTGTCTCACTCACTTTTGCTGGCACTGTCACGACCCACTCTTTACTACCACGCACGAATATCGATGGAACGTCCTCAATTCTCATTCGACCAGTTTGGTTTGCACTCCTTCGCCACGGTGGGCGACGACGAGGGCGTTGATCGCGCTCTTAGCCATGGCGCGGATATCAACGCCCTAGACTCTGCAGGGCGGACTGCTCTCATGTGCGCAGTTGCTGGGGAACGGTGAGTGCTTCTCCTTTCGTAAGGATGTGTCGTGTTAATGACCTTCCCCGTATCAGCTGGCAAGAAATCGACGCGTCAAACGCGTCCATAATGACTCCTAGACGATTAAACACGATTCGACGACTGCTTAGAGACCCCAGGATATCTCTTTTTACCCTTAACGCCCCACAGAGCTCGATGAACGGCGTGATTCCTCTTGGCATGGCCGCTTGGCTGAACATGGAAGAGGCTGTACGAATACTACTCGAGGAGAGCTCCGACAGTGTTTCTGTCGATGGCACGGATGCTCACGGAGCTACAGCTCTCATGTGTAAGACACGCCCTTCGTTGTGCTCGCCGACGTGATGTTGACGTGTTTTTGACGTGTTTCAGATGCCGCTCGGGATGGTGGCCTGCGTGTGGTACAACTTCTGGTGCGTTCTTTCATCCTTCCTATCTCCCCTATCCACTGGGCTAATGACAACTGAAGCTATCTCACGGAGCTCGGCCTGATTTCCGTGATTGTAATCGCCGGACACCAGTTCAATTCTCCCTTGATCATCCTCAGATTCTTTGGCTTTTCGAATCCATCCTGCGGCGCCATCGATGGCGAGAAAGTCAAGTACGTTCTCCTGTCATCTATGCATGCTCTTGTTATTAAATAATGACGACAGTCCGCGGATCGAAGCAAGCTCTTCCCAGGGTCCGAGGACCTCCTTGATCTTGCGTTCTCTGCAATGCCATCCGATAGCCTCGAGCCACCGCCTCTCTCTATTTTCACTAACCAGGGAACTTCCAGACTCACTGATACACTCATTTCCTCGATTTCCTTGCCAGATGTACCATTCCTTCGCTCATTACTATTCTCTCCTGCTCTTCCCGCGTCATCTCCTCCCGCATTGTACCCCATGTCTACTCCAATCCTTGTAAACCACCCAGATGCCGCCGGTTGGAGCCCTATCCATCATTGTGTTGCCGCGAAGCTTCCTTCTATTGATATTCTTGACGCCTTGTACTGTGCCGGCGCTGAGATCGCCCTCTTCACGACCCAAGAACATTTCACACCCCTCCACATCCTAGCGAAATCTGCGCGTCTGTCACTTGGACACCCTGACCATGTTCTCTCCTTGTATCATTTCACTGTACATCTTGTTCGCGATCTTCGTGCGCCCCT
>JAGGAW010034504.1:0-16516 GCA_017657375.1 Termitomyces sp. T27
TATTGGATACGGAGTCATTTGCAGTTTGGGCCGGCAACGGGTGTGATCTAATCTTATCAGAGAGGCTGATAGTTGCTTGACATCATACATGATGGATACTTATGATAGAGCCCTTCATTCCGTCAGTTATTTTCTTTCCTCATCACCGCCATCATGTCCACCACGCCTGTGTTCAAGATCGCGCCGACGACACAGCAATACGACTGGGGCAAAACCGGGAGCACAGCCAAAGTCGCCCAGTTCGCTTCTGCCTCCAAGCTCCCCGGGTTCACGATCGATGAGTCGGCGCCTTATGCAGAGGTACATTCTAATCTCAATTTCTTTTCTTACAGACATCTATATACTGAGGCCTTTTTATTGTAGCTTTGGATGGGAACCCATCTCAAGTCTCCTTCTCGTGTATATGATACAGATGAACCGCTCTCAGAGCATCTAGCGGAGCATCCGGAACTCATTGGAGCCTCTGTCTTTCAGAAATTCAACGCGTCAAACGGAAACCTTCCATTCCTTTTCAAAGTACTCTCCATCGAGAAAGCGCTCAGTATCCAGAGTCATCCGGACAAGGCAACAGCTGAGAAACTTCATGCTGCACGACCGGACATCTACAAAGGTGCGACTGCTTCTCCGCCGCCACCTAGAAACTCACACACTTATGATAGCTATTGCCATCTACAGACCCCAACCACAAACCCGAAATGGCGCTCGCAATCACCCCTTTCTGCGCAATGTGTGGCTTCCGCCCTCTCTTCTCCATCGCTTCATCACTCAAATCCACCCCCGAATTCGCAGCACTCATTCCCCAACCAATCCGAATTGCCTTCCTTTCTCTATCCACCTCCGCGACTCCCACAGGCCCACAAGAGAAAGCCGTGCTGCGCGACCTCTTCGAAGCAGTGATGACCGCCAACGATGGGACGTTCAAGCCCCAGCTTGATGCTCTAGTTCAGCGGTATGAGAGAGGTGAACTTAGGGAGGGGGAGAGGGAGGAATTGGCTGAGCTCGTGGTGAGGTGTCACACTCAGTTTCCCGGCGATATCGGGTCGTTCTGCGCGTTTCTTTTAAACTATGTTACGCTTCAGCCTGGAGAGGCAATCTTCCTTGGTGCAGGGGAGCCACATGCGTACGTTTCGGGCGGTACGTCCTCTTTGTTCTTCCTCCCCCCTTCCTCTTCCTCTTCCTCTTCTCCCCTCCTTCAACTCACGAATGCGAGTACAGAATGCATAGAATGCATGGCAAACTCAGACAATGTCATTCGCGCAGGCCTCACACCCAAACTAAGAGATATACCCAACCTCATCGCAACACTAACATATACCGCCTCGCCACCGACGAAACACTATGTCTTCCCGTCGCCGTTCTCCTTCACCACTTCTACCACCAATACCCACGACACCACAACTGATACCACTACCCCAAGCACTCTATACGATCCGCCCATACCCGAGTTCTCTGTCGTCCAGCTCAAACTCGCACCGCGCGCGAAGGAGACACATCGGCCCATCAGCGGGCCAAGTATCATGATCATCACGGACGGAGAGGGGGTCGTTAGCTGGGGAGATGGTGAGGGAACAGAGAAGGGGAAGGGAGAGGGAAAGTTGGACGTTGGGACGGGAGATGTATTCTTCGTTGGGGCGGGGACGGGGGTGAGGTTTGGTGCGGGGGATAGGGAAGTTGTTGGGTATCGGGCTTTTGTGGAAGTTAATTAGATTTAGTGTTTACTCGGGTTGGGTGTCTCAATGCAGGTACGGCTAGACAACTAACGCTCATATCAAGTATAGCTATAGGACATGCACCTTTGGAGATCTGTGTAGCCGAGCTCACACGGCTTGGAGGCTCAAGGCTCAAGAAATGGAGTAAGGTCTTCAGAGACGACGTGGACACAAGTACTTGCAGAGCTTGATCTAACCTCCATGAGATTCTAGTTGATAATGCGGAAGTCGCCGTCAGGATTGTAATACAGCACGAGTACAGAATACAAAAGAAAAGCTAGATGATAGAATAGCAGAATTAGTCTATAACCCCTAAATGGTCTTCTTTTATCGTGCCAATCGCGAACTGGTGTCGCAGAAAATTAATATGCATGGCACAGAAGATTGTAGATTGCGACATACGATTTCTGTCGCGTCGACACGCGTTCCCACTATTTTTAGTCGTATCCGAGTGTTTTTCTCAATTATCTGAGAATATCGTAGCATAATACGGCGACATGAGATACGAGGGGAAGATGCCACGAAGATGAGATATGAGATTGAGACCTGGTTAGAGGAACAAAACAGAATACGGATACGAACCTGGTCATCTGAAGCAAATGATGGTGGATTCGAGTTCGAGTCGAATTTCATGTCCGGGTGTATCAGCTGCAGACGAGCGGGAGTAGAGCTATAAGCCACGTCCGAATGCACCATACAAAAGGTTTGCCCACCTGATGTGACACGAACACCGTCAATGGTCCAACATCCGCAAAAAAGCCCATCTAATCCACGCCACATAAGCCTCGCTCCGATTGCACGTCCCACAGAGCCCAAGTCCAGCCATAAGACAGACACTCACCTTGTTAACGTTATTGACCACCCCATCCACTACCTCGCCCTTGAACGGCTTATACACAATCGCCCGATACCGCGTAATGAACTCGGCCTGCCCACTGCCACTCAGCACCATGCCCTTTCCGATATCAAGGATCGACACCACGGCAATGATGTAGCCGAATTGACCTAAGCATGTTCCTTCAACGTCACTGTAGAGTTTTGATTCGAGGAAGCTGAGCATGCGCGGGCCAAAGTAGGACGGGTGGAGGAGGATCGTGTGGGTTAGCTCTTTCTTGAAGAAGGCGAGTTGGTTATTAGATTAGGTGTAGGGAAGGGACTTACGATGAAGAACATGACTGCAAACTTGAAAGCCTCAGGGACGCGATACGTGACGGTGACCACTGGTGTGACGGAACCAAGTCGGGTGGAACAGTACTGAAAGTACTCGCTGATGAACCGTTTGAACGGTCATAGGTCTACTCCTGGATCAAGCGAATGTCTTTGCGTCTGATAGCCAATCTCATATTGTACGTTATAGATCACTAACGCATGTGGCACGATTGGATTGTTGCACAATTGTTGTTGCACGCAATGTGAGCGAACGGCATATACTTTTGACCGTTCACATCCAACGGCCTGTATGAATTTCTAGTCCTATGTCACCTATTCGCCCGAGGGTCCCATCGCACATTTCATTAGTGAATGCAAAGGTATGTATATTAACTTTGGCCATTCTCCTGGAATCTTTCTACGAGCAGAACAGACAAGACACCTGAAGAACACGCAAACCTGTTAGAAACTACACCCCTCTTTGCCAACTTCCATGCTGCCGCTGATTCCAGTGGACAGACTAAGATACCAACCGACCTTAACACTTCGTTTTACCTACTTCGTTCCTGCGCCTGCGCCCGAAAGCCCAAACGGACGTGGATACCAGATTGTCGAATTGGATGGGCAGCGTGCAGGTCCTGTTGGCAGAGGAAAATGCAAAGGCAGTTTCTTGGAAGTGAGTACAGTCAAGTCCACCAAGTGTCATGGCTTCAATGTGCCGCTCTTAGGAAGTGGCCAAGGTCGTCAAGGAAAATTATCTTGCCAATACATCGAGTATGCAGTTCAGCATGGTCGTACTTTGCCCTGGTTTAGAGCGATTGTGAGGCGGGTGGATGGGGAAAGTGTGGTAGGAAGTACGTGGTCTAGTCAGACTCTGAATCTCATGTATGCCATCAACAATGCCGAGCATCCGGTGACTTTACGAACACAATGAGAAGGAAGTACCGTGAGAGAAAGCTGTGGATGACCTACCAAAACCAACAAGATACTGCAAGGTTGTCGCCTAACAGAAAGTCGATTCAACTGGTCAAAAGGTGAAGGTGTGATCCAACTTACCTTGGAAGCCTGGATGGTGGTTCGCAATCCAGCAATCTCCTGCTCAATACGCGTGTCAACCTCCTTTATCTTGAGTTCCTGATGGCTGCTCTCTTCGCGCATGCGCCCTTTCTCGAGATTCAAATCGAGGCGCACACCGGCCTGTGTACGGGTGATCTCCTCGCGCAGCCTCTGCTTGAGCTTCTCGATATCTGCAACTAGTCTGTCGTTCTCTGCCTTGATCATTGCAAGGTCGTTCTTTTCCATGAGTTGTAGTTCGGATTTGATCTGTGCAAAGTCGACTTGCTGGGTATAATGCCGCTACGAAGGCGACCGAGATAAGTAACTTGAGTGGTACTGATTATCAGAAGACGCACCTTTTCGTACTCGGCCTTTGTGACCATATTGCTGGTCATGTTGCGTATGCTTTCGTCTATAACCTCGGCCATGGCAGACATGATGCCCTCGGCCTGGGCACGATTGAGGCCTTCGCGTTCGAGACGCTGTACAAAATGGTGAGTGTCAAAATGAAAGTCATGTCTACACGGGGTGGAGGAGAAAGAGCGGACGAATGCTCGGGGTACCAGGCGGAACGACATGGAGGAGCAGGTCAAGCTGTGTGAGGTCACATGATTCACTCTCCTTGTCCCTCTCCCCTCATGGCTCTATGCGGCTCCTCCTCCAGTGGTCCAGGCTTTGGCCGTAAACCAGTACGTCCATCTCAGTTCTTCTCTCCTTTCGCTCAATTTCTTTCCAGATACAAAGAAAGGTATGTCGACACCGCATAATTGCTCATGTGATCAGTCAGCTCGTTTCACAAGGTTGTCGTCTGCGGTGATGGCGCATGCGGTACTTATTTCCTTCATCTCCCCCGAGCACAAACACCCACACGCAGTTCTGCAGGCAAGACCTCATTACTAAATGTCTTCACCCGCGGTTTCTTCACACAAGTATAGTGCGCTACTTTGCCGTGTCTTCGACCCCTACATAACACAATGGACACAGTGAACCTACGGTATTCGAGAATTATGTGCAGGACATTCTAGTCGACGATCAGGTGGTGGAGCTAAGTCTATGGGATACAGCAGGTATATCTCAATTCTTCGTAGCTTAACAAGGAGGAACCCAGGACCTTCCCCTCTTCTGCAGGTCAGGAAGAATTCGACCGGCTACGGTCACTATCTTACGCCGAAACCCACGTCATCATGATCTGCTTTTCTGTGCGCATCGCAATCTTGGTTCAAATTCCTGTAAAGTTAATACAAAGATAGGTGGATAATCCGGTATCGTTGGAAAATGTCGAGGCAAAGGTGAAAGAAAGTTTTCCTTTTACCCTCGCTTTCCTCTAAGAAGACATGCAGTGGATAGACGAGATCCTTGAATACTGTCCAGGAGTAAAGGTAGGGGAAATTTGATTACTTGTTCTATTTTCACACTCATCCAAACTATCATAGTTGGTGCTTGTAGGTTGGTATCCATATAGAACTAAATTCGTCTGCTCACCTCCCTTTGAGCCCTCAAATGTGATTTACGTGACGACCGAGGTGTGAAAGAGCGTTTACAACGGTATGGTACCCATGCAGTCGAATACGAAGAGGGCCTCGCCGTCGCTCGACGAATACGAGCAAGTCGGTATCTTGGTACGTCGTTTTTTCGTCCTACATTCTAATTACCATCATGTCTTGCAGAATGCAGTTCTAAGCATAATCGGGGTGTAACCGAGGTCTTCTACGAGGCTGCACGCGTTGCACTCAGCATGCGGACTAAGAGTGGGAGGGATGGAGGCTGTCTTGTAATGTGAGGTGTCGTGTCACTGCAGGCCAAAGAACGGGCTGAAACTTTCTGCCCATACATGATCTGTTTGACTTCTTGGTTCATCACTGCTCTCTCTGTTTGTCACCCTGCATTAATACCATCTATGTATACCTTATCATTGTTACCATATGCACACGGGCTCACCCGTAAATAGAATTCAGTGGCCTATGGCCAAGTTCCCCCTTTACGCCATCGCATAACGTAACCAGCCTCCAAATTATCAGAAAGCGCTGTATTAAAAAAAATTAAAGTCCAAAATGTAATACACGTATAATATGCCACATCTAGAAAGTTCCAAAGCCAGTCATCGCAGGAGGTATGCCATTCATTGGGGGTGCCTGCCCAGCATACCTATAGAAAATTGAGCGATAGTTAAAGAAGCAAGCAGAAGGAACACACCCGTTGGTCAGCAACAATGTACTTCCAAATCCTGGGTTGATAATAGGAGCTTCAGACTCTGCCTGCTCTTTTTGAGCATCCTTCTTCGACCGCTCCTGGACTTCTTTTTCCAACAGTGACAACTGCACAAGAACAATAAAAGACTACTCTCCAAATCTCGGAAATTGTTCATACCTTGTCAACCAACGACCGCTGTACTTGGATTTTGTACGGGATGTAGAAATCATTAAGACCATGTCGCCAGGATAGTTCCTCAACAACATCAGAGCGGAGGAGATCGAAACAAATGAAGAGGAGTGCAGCAAAACATTCCTTGTTACCAATGTCAACGAAATAGGACAATAGATCCTCAGCAACTTCCGTCGAGCCAGACGTTGCCGCAGTGATCATAGCATCCTTGAAGAGCCGATCTCGTTTTGAAAGGGATATCGATTCTTCCCACCGTTTGTTTTTCTAAAGTGATATAAGCGTTCCAGTCGCAGATGAAATCGAGTAATCGCACCTTGTAGAGATGCGCAGCGAGTCTGCGGAACTCTAGGAGATCGTGCTTCTCCAAGCGTTGCGCGAGACTGATGTTGTTGAAGTTGTCGAAGCTGTCGATCGAGTCTCGCAGGGTTTTGTAGTCCTCCTCCTCAATGAGAAGGTCATTATATGCGTCATTCACGGCTTCGATGTTTAGCTGAAAAAATCCGCATGATCAACACAATACTAGGTCAGCCGGAATAAAAATTCCCGTACATGTTGAACAGCAATAAGGTAAGACCTGATTAAAGGGATGTGATCGATCTGGCGGAAAACACGAACAACACGACTATGATCAATACGCGGAATGAGCACAGTGAGTAGATCTGTCAGCAGAGTAGGTTGTTCTTGTAGGTAGAAGGTCAAGGCCTTGTAGTAGCTGGGATCGATCGTCAGCGGATTTCCTTAATCTAAGATTGGGAAACATCCTTACATCTCAACGTTCGCAGCACGGACGATAACATCCTTGAATTGATTGTGCTCCCAAGCATCTGCGGAGCGTTCAATCATTGCCAAAGCTGCATTGTCCTGAATTGACACATCAGATTAAAGGAATGAAACAATCGCCACTGCGAGACGTACGAATTCGTCGTATTTGATATACAAGAAGACAAGCTCTGGCCATAGATGTGCTTTTTCCGTTGCTTTTATGACCTAGAAAATATGGTTTGGACATAAAAAAAAAATCTCAAAGATATATATATACCTTGGGGATATTGATGCGAGAAACGAACAACTTGAGATGTTCCATGACTAGAACAAAACAGATCAGCTGCCATCGACTCGCAAAGTAGAGTAAGCCCACGTTTTGCTGGTCGGTATTTGCTCAGAAGAATTGAAAGCTCCGTGAAGATACCCATATGAGCACGCTCTAAACTTAATCCAGCCTCCAACAAGCTCACAACCTCTTCAAAATGTCCACGACGTTCATACATTGAGATTAATGCATTTAATTCCTCCTACAATTTCGTTAGCAGACACGACTACGGCATTTTCAGAAAGAAAACATACTGCGTGGACAATGATATTAAGACCGCAAATTTGGGCCAGGCGGAATTCGGACTTCTCGATACAAGCAGCGTGAACCTGCTTCCATACCCTGGCAACCAAGTTCAATCGTGCTGCGTTGAATGAAAATTATCAGAAAGCTTACTGAGTATTTCCTGCCTTCCTTGCACTTTCCACAGCAGCCTGGTTTTCACCAAGATAGATCAACGTTGTAGCGAGACGAGCCCAGTTAGAAATGCTGGTAAAGAGCAACTTGGCGGCCTGGTAAAGCTCGTCCTCAAAACATTTCTCCCCAACCTCAAGAATATCCGCGACGTTTGTCATAGCAAGGAAGTCTTCCATATCATGGAGACGGTCTGTTTTAGCATACGCATAAGCCAGTTCGGTGTCAATTTTCGGTTCCCGAAGGGTCTTGCGTGCCATTTGCAGGAACCTGACGAGGTCGTCATGCTTCCCAGCATGGTTGGAAATTTCAATAACCTCGGCAAAATTGGAGGGATCCTCCGCCTTGATATACGAGTCTTTAAGTCACTGTCAGCTAGACCCAAAATGAATTGAAGAAAAACTTGCCGATAGAATCCTTGATACGAAGACCATCAAGCTGAGCTTTGGCAAGCCTACTCCACACTTCAGGCCGATTGACTTTGTTGGCAAAGTCAAGTCCACGATCAATTGAGACAATATGCTCGACAAGAACGTTGATAGCCATTGCGAATTGATCATACTTTTTGTAGATGGTCAGGGCTTCCTCATAAAGACCATGGTCCGTGGCAATCTTGGCAATCTCCCCAGCGTCGTAGTTCTGAAGCTTGTTGATGTAGCCGACCACCTTGCCTTTATCGGCACGAATAGCTGTCAGCAAAAGCAAGTTCTGGAGATTTTTGTTCTCGCTGAAAGGTGATGGTTCAATTATAATCTTCTCCAATAATTCGATAAGCTCGATGGGGAGGTCTGCCTGGAGGAAGGATTTGACAGTGACAGATACATCGTCAGGATCTGTGCATTCAGGAAGAGCAGTTGCGACGATCTATATTGCCTATTCAGAGGAGCCTCACGATAAGAGAACCTGACCAAACCTGATCGATAAGCTGACGACGGTGCACATTATCGTGCACAAGGACCTGGGCCCAGAGCTCAGGTTGACGACGTTTGATCAAGTACCGAGCTTGTTGCTTGAACATCGAGTTGTCGTTGGTGATCGCGATAAGCTCGTCATCGCAAAGCCCCTTGGCATAAGCGATGTATGCTAAGTATGGGTCCCTCTTCTCACAGAATTTCCCGACAACAAGAGGTTCATAGAGCTAGATGGAAGCAAAAGGTCAGACTCTATCTTAGAAGACCAAACAGAAGAAACGCACGTTATTCTCTTTGAGGAACTGTTCAGGATTGTTGTTGCTATCGATATAAATCTTCGCAAGAGCGTTGAAAACAGAAGTATCCTGGCTGCCTGCTTGAACGCGAGCCTCAAGCCAAGGAAGAATCAGCTTGAGACGATTGCGCTCTTCGACCTCGTGAACCAGTTCGTCAATGGGGAAGTTGCCAGTGACGGAGGCGAGTAGCCCTTTAATCGTGGTCTCATCGCAATCCACGTCGAGAAGACCACCAACGACCTGAGGTGTGCGAACTGAATTGACACGTTGAACATAAACCTCAATGAACTTCGTAAGGCCGTTCTGATAGAGATAGAGAACCAAGTCGTGCACAAAGTCGAAACGATCGCAAACAATGATGAGGGGAAGCTGGTCAGAAAGCTTAGCCTCTTTGAGGAAATTCTTGACTTTCTCTGGATTGTAATAATTGCTTTCTCGGCAGATACGTTCAACTTCTCGGATCTGACCGGTGCGCGTGGCCGCCTGAATGTACTTGAAATGCACCTCAGGATCTTCGCTTAGGTTCACGACGGAACCAAGATAATAATATAGACCTAATATTTGGTGAATATTGATTCGGTATAAGCGATAGACGGGACAAATTGACATACCCTCAAAGCTCTTATAACTTTCGAACATCTCAATCAGCTTGACTGGTCCAAGAATGTCTGAATACTTCGTAGCAATCTGAATGACAGCCTGAAGATTTTGGCGAATGTTGACTCTAAGCATCTCGTTGAGGCAAGCCATCGATTGCTCCGTAGTAAGGCGACTGAAGTAATTGACAAGCCACTAAACCTCCTGTCAGACGAAAACGAAAAGAAAAATACAGTGAATCTGTCTTACATCCGGTTGAAGTGTCGTTGTATGCACGATAGCACGCTTAATATCAGCCAAATCTTCGTAATGCTCAAGAGCCTTGACAGATGATGTCAAAACACCCCATTTCTACGAGCAAATAAAAACGTACACGTTGCAATAGACCAGCCTTCTCGCACAGGTTGGCAATCCTGGGTCTATCGTAGTAGGAGAACATCTCGTTCCCGAGAATTGCATCTGCAACCTGAGGAGCATGAACGAGATTCATCTCCAAAAGACGGGTTTGCAAAGGCCCCTGCTCAGGTTTGTTGTCCTTGAGCGCATCAAGGAGAAAAGAGGTTGCAGGTTGGATCATGTTTTGAGACATGAAAATATCGACAACCTATCAAGACGTAAGATGTTACTTGTCGAACCCGAATTAAGTAAAAAGAAGCTTGCCCGTTCAATGTCAACCAGAGGACCAGTCTCATCGTTGACAAGTTGCGTCGCAAATTCAGCACCTTTCTCCGGGTTCGTACGCATGGTATGCTGCAACAGCGCAACATAGTCTGGACGATGTCCAACTTTCTTGGAATATAACACTATTTTATCCGTCTGACCCGTCTCCACAAAGCAAGCGATGACTTTATTAGGAACGTTCGCACGGAGGTAGACACTAAGGGCAAGAGTCATGTCATGTAAGCGCACAATATCGCCGAGTTCTTCACTGCAAGTAAGCTGTTGCAAAACTAGAATCACTAGGGTAGCCATTGATTCGCTAGAAGTTAATACCTTGTTTTCTTTGAGCCACTTTTCGAGCAGTTGCTTCCTTCCTTGTTGCAATACAGGACGCGCGAGTTCCAGAGACTCAAGGTGATTGAGTTCACCCTTCTCCAGCAAGATACCAAAGTATTGCAGGATGGGAGAGAGACCACCAGGAGGGGTGGGTGCCTGCTTGAACGACTCAATGACTGCGACAGTTCGAAGAATGCCCTACGGATGGTAAATGAAATACTGGAAGACACATACGTCAGCTGAATCTTACCCGCGGGGAATTCGCTGCAACTTTCGCCGCCTCCCCATATTGTCCCGATTGAAAAAGTGTTTGGTATTGCTGGACATAAAGATCATCTGCGCCGGGCAAGTTGGCACGACTGGCGAGTTTAAATGCGAGATCTGTGTTATTCAAGGTCGTCAAAATATAGGGAATAATGGTTTGTTCGTCAACATTGACACTGAGGACTTGTCCCTTCTTATTGACTCCAATAATACCGTTAGTTGCCTCGTGCTCTGCAGTTACGAAGATGGTCTCCCCAGAAATGCGGTTCATATATACACAGGCACCAGATTCGAGATCATAAAGATGGATAAAACCGAATTTCGTGACCAGGTAGATGATCCCGTGCTTCTTCGAAACTTGCATTGCAACGGGGAAATCGTTTGTCGCTTCGGGCGGGAAATATACATCAACAGCCTTCTTCGTGAAAGGAGGGTCGGGAGCGGCATGGTCAATCTCGACAACATGAAGCTGATTTCAAGAGCTTAATTAAACCAAGTTCACCACCAGGGCCACGAGAAACGAACCTTTGCCCCAGTCGCCGTCCGTACAGCAAAAGTGAATAATTTCGTAGGCTTCTGATGGCCGTCCAACTTGATTTCGGCGAAAGATGCTGCATGACCTTCAATGGGTTGACTGACCCCACGTTCCCGGCTGTAGAGTTGCATCGAACCCTTGACTTTGAAAGCAGAGGGATTGGAGGAATTTCCCGAAATACCAATAAGGACCAGCCATTTCTCGTCAGGAGTAGCGCGATAGTTGATGATTTGTGCCCCAGCGAGGGTTGGATGACGATCGAATATCTTTTGGGGTGGGGAAGTTGCATCCGAGAGAGTCCAGTGGTAGACGGCCGTCTCAGTCACCATCCCGATAGTGTTTTCCGACACCCACTTCCAGAAGACTATGTCTTCGTTGTTGACATGCGACTTGACTTTCTGCTTCGCTTCAATGTTAAATATTTGAAGGGTTCGGCCAGCTATGTGAGCGTATATTCAACGCTGTGCAAGAAGGCAGCAAGTGAGTAATGACGTGTCTTTCAATGCCAGGATCTTTTGCTTCGGGTGCATGATTGCAGAGTCGGCAGAAATCGGTCGCCGAAGGACATTGTTGGCATCGGTGAGGTCTATTATGACGACTTGGTTCTGCTCATTGACTTTCTCCCGCACACAGATGAAATGGTCGGATTCAAATGTGAGTGTCTACAAGATATCCACTGGTGAGTTGCTGGGCTGAAATCTGAGGTATGCTGCGGACAAACCTGGCAAACTTGGTCAGTACACGCCAGCAAACACTCCCGCGTCAACATACCTGGAATGAGATCGACGCGGGTTGGACACCGAGACTTGAGAGTTGGAGGTGTTCGCAGAAGGCTATGGGTTTTGAGGTGTCCGCTACAACCATCGTGCTCGTGATAGCAGGGACTGCTACTTGTGCGTGTTCGGGGTAGGGGAAACTTAGATTGTTTGCCCTTGTTGACTGGATGCCTTCAAGGTTATCAGGCACGCGCTATGAACGCACCACGTACACTGGCGTACTGGTAATTTGCATAAGGGACATAAAATTTGCCTGAAATATCTTTCCAGCCGATTTCGAATTCACAGGGTATTGTCGTTCCTTTTTACCCTTTTTGCCTCCTTTAGTACTATTATGAATAGTGCTTGCCAGTGCGCCACTAGTCAACTACTGTAATCGTGACCTGTTTTAGATGGCAGAAGGCATCATCACTCATTTAGACAGCTTATGGCGCTCTCAGAAGAAGATTATTAGACTTCAACCCTTTAAACTGATTTTTATGTCGTAGTTACGCCTCTACTCAATGTCCTTTGTTCATTGTCTACGGTTGATGAAAGGGAGGATCAACAAGGCATCTGATATCTAATATATACGAAGATATAAGCGCAGGAAGTTTGTCCACTTTATATCAGAAACGGGGTCACAGACCCGATGACAGGTCAGACCGAAGAGCTTCTAACAATTTGTCCATGTAACATATCCTCAAGATGGTATCGTCAGAAGTCTCCTAGCTGTCCAGAGATGTGTAGCAGTACTTTGTATGAGAAAGAGAGGCTTACCAAGCGGGCACGGAGAGCGGTATCTTTACGGTCCTCTGTAAAACTGTTTCAGAAGATGTCAGAAAGAAAAGAAAGTCTCCACTTACTGCAAGACCCTGTTTATACAGCTTAGTTTCAATTGATATCAAACAAGAAGCCGAAGACGACACTCACCGAAAGGCTGGTTTCCTTATATTTGACGCTCATGTCCTGAGCAGTGAGTCGCATAGCTTCTATAGCTTCGTCAAGTGTGACACTGTACACCCCATCACTAGCCATGGATAGTTGAGCTGCTGTCACAGCTTTGACGGCTATAGAAAGCCTTTCAAAACCATCTTCATACTTGGTATCCGAAGTACTTACCTCCCAAACTGTTACGTTCCTTGTTTGGTCGTTTAAAGTCCGATCGCAGAAAAAAGGATGAAACAACACGTACTATGCACGGAACTTGCACAAGACCGTCAATAGGATCACAAGTCAGTCCCAGATTGTGTTCTGATAAAGGTAGATTAGCCTAAGCACCTCTTATGCGGTTTCTTTTTTGAAAAGCTGAATCACCGATGCCAATTTCTGCTGCCTGTAAGCTTGTAAGTCATTCTTTTCTTCCGTTTATGGGAGTACAGTATGCATTACCTGGAGCACTGTCTCCGGGGAAGCTAGTCATAATGGACTCAGTGATAAAGATCTTGATGATGATAGGCAAAAGTTTTTTTACCGCCCATGCACGCTGCAAATCCCGCGCTCGCCATTGAACATGCGACTAATATCAAAGTGAGCATGAGGAAGCCGGACATCTGGTGCCAAGGATACAAACCTCCGACTTCCGCCTGACATCCACCCTCAGCCGCCGATATAGTACTACCTCGTTTGAAAAGCATGCCAATAGCCTACAAGTTCTCCAATCACATGGAAAAGCTGTCAGAAAGCCCAACTCACAGAGGCCGTCAACAAAAAGGTTTGAACGCTCTTTTCTGGGTCGTCACTTAGAAACTATAGAGGATGCCGAAAGTGAATGGGCGATCGCAAATTTAGCAATGTATATCGGGACTACCTCAATGATGTACTTCAAAACAGCTGGTATGACACCCGCGGCCCCGTTGGTTGGAGAGGTTACAATACGTCCACCCGATGCGTTTACTTCGTTCACAGCGATAGCATAACAAGACAAGAAGTCCATGGCTGGAATATCAGACTTTCGCTTAGAAAGGCATATCACTCGTTTGAGCCAGAGGAGCATAGAAAATAACAGGTATGCTTACGGGAGCCATAGGCAATATAGCATGATCAAACGACCCAACAACCCGAGGGACGCGCCCTGTTAGAGTCCGCAATTTGTTACGAAGTTGTCCAGGAGTTCGCTCGGATTTTCCATTCTTTTGATCAACTTCAATGTAATCGGGAGGGGAAGGGATAGAGGCAGTCACTTGGGATGATGTACCAATTCGAGGCAAATTTTGATTCGCTATGCCAGGATATAGTCTAGAAAATCGGGAAAAATCATCCCATGCTGATAATGCTGCTTTCTAGTCCCACTCACCCTCGCATCAGTCGTCTATAAAGATTGGGAGCTTTTCGCCTCAAGCCCAGACGTCCAGGAAGGGTGGTTTCGTGGGTCGTTACTCCTGTGTGAATACATTCATCCATGACTGACCATATTCTCATAATCTAGCCAGGTTGTAGATAAGGGAAGTTAGCCGACCACGGTTGAATACCAATATCAGACCTTTGCATAAATTTCCTCGTCACTGTAGCCGAAGAATTTCTACCAAACATGTCAAAAAAGAAGTCAAGAGATGATCGTAGTTCGACGTACCTCGTTATCATGCACAATTTGCGCGATTGTCAACTGTTTGATGTGTTTGTTAGCTCGTGAATGACGAAATGGTCAGCAATAATCAAACGGACGTTGTGTTTCTTTGTCAAGGCCAAAAGCGAATCTCCCGAAAAAAAAGGATAGGGTGGGTGATCAACAGCGCGTTGGAAACCGTTGGCTATATTTTCATTTCCCGTCGTCAAAGAATTTGTCTTTGTTCTAGGAGCTACCAATGTAGCATCCGCTGGATCAGAAAAAGAATGGCTCTGGTGGAGTCTCGACTCATGCACTGCTCGTTTGTCAATTGCCTTATAAAACATATTTTCGTCGACTGAGAGGGGTCAGTTGTAAAGTTTGAACCGACAAATCCCTCCGAACCTTTGGTCTTCTCATTTACGACAAAGCCGCCTCCAACACTAAAATACTCATTTGTGGCCAAAAGCTCACCATCGTCTCCAAAAACGCTAAAGCGCATTCCATTGGGATGAGTTTTCAGCACACGATCCCAGTGCCAGACCATGTCACGTTCTATATTGTACGTGATTCTGTGTTTCCCCCCCAAAAGAAGAGTTTTGTTAGCCAACATCGATTCGTAACGAACAGGAATGGTGCCAGTGTCAATAGTTTCCGGATCCGAGCCTTTCAACCCAATTAACACGTCAGTTGTACGTAAAAGTGCGAGACAATGTAGCTGACCCTCTAGACCGAGAAGTATTGCCTGCGGGGTATGATGACTGATAATTCGATGAGAATCGGCGTTGTATGGTAAAGGGCAACACACACCCCTTTCCTAGAAGGAATATCCGAATGTTAACCATGATAGTATAACAGAAGGCTGGCCTGGAATCGAGTACCTGTCGCTGCAAGAGAACCGTATCTGAAGCAAATACACGCTTGAATATCAATGCCAAAATTCGAGAATGAAGCCTGGACTTACAAGGTAACTTTGAGGGTCTTGACCTGCAAAGTCAGTCGTTAACATTCAAAAACGTTTGGTAGAAAAGGTATTTCCCCGCGCCTGTGATAACAAGTTAAGTTGCTCAAGGTCTGTGATGAAAATTTTTCCAGCGCGCATTGGACCGACAGTGTGAGACGAGGAAGGGCCAACTGGTTTTAAGCTGTTAGGTTGTGGTCATGCAAGGTCAGTTGTTAACCCACCACCGATACTGAAGAGATCGAAGGTGGAGATAACAGCATGTTCGGGACGTTGAAGAGGCGAGCTATCTAGATCATGTTTCTCTGGACTGGGTTTGAACGCGAGTCTAGTGCTCGTTCGCCTGAAAGTGGCTGCTCGGGCTCGGCGATGAACTTGCGAAGGGCTGAAACGATTACGAATCGACGACCTTACGAGCGCGAGCATGCTAAGAGGTAAGTTAAAGGCCGGGGTTGAACAAGACAGGGCAACACGAAAACTCTGTCACTAATATAGGAGGCGCTGGGTGCTCGGAAACATGACGGTATGAATACCCCAATGGTAACTCGGTTTAGCTTCTATCACGCATAAGGAACTCGATCGAAAATGATTGAGATCCCCATTTGCAAGTTTTTGTTTCTTTGTTTCTTTGTTATTCACATCGAAACTAACATACCAACGCACTCGCGGGACATTACACGTATACTTATACGTAGTTATGTATTTTACAATGGCTTTCCTTTTAGTTGCATCCAAAGCGCTTCCTCAGGGTGAGACCAGTGGATAAGTAGTACCATCCACTGGATAAGGACCGCCACAGATGTTGCTGTCAATCATCACCGTCAAGACCCCATCATCCAATCAATGTAACGACTAC
>JAGGAW010034505.1:0-16458 GCA_017657375.1 Termitomyces sp. T27
TAAAAACAAATCTTAAAATTATCCAGACCTTGCAAATCCATACGCACAAAACCGTAATTATAGCTAACTAGTATGTAGTCATAGGTCATTGGAGGTCATTGGCCCCTTACAAATAGGTTTTGAGAGGAAAGAGATCTACCAAAAGACAGCTTATAGGAGGGACGGGAATACATGTCTATATTCCTCAAAAAGTATACAGATGTCATGTACAGGCATTAACTCAGACAAGCATAAGGAATCCAGATTAGATGAGGTCACTGTTAAAAGAAGCATTTAACGACATTGGAATCCAGAGATTATGTGATAAGAATACGCACGCGACGTTGAGAGGCATCTCATCGATCTGGGTATTGTAGAACTCTGAATGATTTCGTCGGTCAACAATGTCAACATATAGTCATCAGGTTACTCACGTTCAATATCACGGAGCATAGCAACATCATTTGTAGTAACGAAGTTGATAGCAACACCCTTACGACCAAAACGACCACCACGACCAATACGATGGATGTAGTTTTCGCGGTTGGTAGGGAGATCGTAGTTGATAACCAGGGAAACTTGCTGTACATCAATACCGCGAGCAAGGAGATCAGTGGTAATGAGAACGCGAGTGGATCCAGTGCGGAACTCTTTCATAAGCACCTCACGCTGCTTTTGCTCCATGTCGCCGTGCTGAAAGAAGCAATTCGTTACTATCGTGTCCCAAAGATCGATTGATGGACTCACCATGGCAGAGACAGTAAATTCCCTGCTAAGCATTTGATCGGTCAAAAGATCAACCTTTCGGCGAGTGTTACAGAAGATGACAGCCTGAGTAATCGTGATAGTTTCATAAAGATCACAAAGAGTGTCAAGTTTCCATTCCTCCTTCTCAACAGCGATATAGAACTGCTTGATGCCCTCAAGCGTCAATTCATCTCTTTTAACCAGGATGCGGACAGGGTCACGCATAAACTTTTTAGAAACCTCCAAGACCTCAGCAGGCATGGTGGCGGAGAAAAGGGCGACTTGAGTGTCACCAGGGAGGAGCTGGAACACCTCGTAGATTTGGTCCTTGAAACCTTGCGACAACATCTCGTCGGCTTCATCGAGACACATGATCTTGATACCATCTGTCTTGAGGGCACCACGCTTGATCATGTCGAAGGCACGGCCAGGAGTACCAACGACAACCTGAACGCCTGACTGGAGCCTGGCAATGTCCTCACGGACAGCGGTACCACCAACGCAGGCCAGACTGGAAACATTCATGTAGTCTCCGAGAGCGACGACAACTTTGTGGATCTGGAGAGCGAGTTCACGAGTCGGGGCAAGAATCAGGGCCTGAGTACCCTTGTAGTTTGAATCCAAGCGTTGAAGGATGGAAACAGAGAAAGTGGCGGTTTTGCCCGTTCCTGACTGGGCTTGAGCGATGACATCGTGACCCTTGACGACAGGGACGATTGCACGTTGTTGAATAGCAGAAGGGCGTTCAAAACTAGAATTCCACAATCTAAGATAGATGGCGAGGAGATTAAGACAGGAGAAATTACCCGTATGCATAGATGCCGCGAAGGAGCTCAGGTTTGAGGTCCATGTTATCGAAGCTATATCAATGATGTGAGAACCACGTACAAGCACAGATTTCAAGTTTATTCACCTATCAATGACCTGGTCCCAATTGGACTCGATCTCATCTACGGGGGCATCTTGAAGCGTGGACTCTTCTCTATGAGTGATCGCACCGATTCAGAACGTCCGTTGAATATGAAACAACCGCAATTCCTACCCTTTCATGCAATTCTATTGGTGTGAAGGGGAGTTTTACTGCCTTCAGAAATGTGTTAAGTGGGTTATTGGGGTGAAGATTGACTAGAAGAGCCTTGCCGGTTCCGAAGAAAATTATTTTAACAGCCCATTCAGGCGGAGTTTGAACGTTGAAATTGGGATCAGTTGATCAATTGATCTTTCCATTTTACAATGTGACTTCGTCTAATTTCATGTCCACGCTTGGGGCTGTATTACAAGAGCCGACTCGGAGGCTTTGGGACTTCGACTGACGGTTGTTGATTACTTGTATGTTCATGACCCGCTCGCTCCAACCCATATTACAAGAGTCGAAGCTTTGTGACTTCGCCACGATTATTGATCAATTATATATGTCTGTGCGCATGCGCCCGCTCAGGACCGTATTACTACGACAAGAGCTGAGGCTTTATGAATTCGCCTTACGGTGCACGTTCGTGAGACGCTCGCTCGGGGCCATAAAACTCGAATCTTGATGACTTCACCCGGATGGACATTAGACAAGGGCGACCGTGACGCCTACTCGGGGCCATACAATACTATTGTAGATGCCTGGTGAAAACATATGTAGTTCATTGGTTCTCATATATGATATACTAAAACATCGTGGCGCCCCATGTAACAACATTCATGTTGTCCCACTGCGGTGTGTGATTCACTTTGACATGTCTTGCTGAGTGTTGTTCTTGATTTCCCGGGCACCAGCTGTAGCCTTGATCACAATCAGATACGTTCTGAACATCGAAGGCATGGAACTTTCACATGCCTGATTCAACTTCTGGCCGGCGATATTTGAAGCATGCTTTGTATGATCCGCCGCAACTTTAGAGGCAGATTCTGCGGTTTGACTGGCATGTTCTGCTTTGTCTTTTATTTCACCCGTAGTAGCGTCTGCATGCCAATGATCATGAATTTGGATTAAACTTGGGCGAGCTTTTGTAACGTACCCAATAGTTCCTTCGTTGACTGAGATATCTGCTCGCCTTTCTCAATTGCCGAGGCAAGTCCCTTCTCAACATTCTTGTGAATCTGGACTTATATGTGAAACGGCAGGAAGCATTGATAACGCTGTACACACCTTATTTGCGACGCCAGATACCTCATCTGTTATATTTTTAGCGGCAGCTGGGGTGTAATGAAATGCACGAAAGTTGGTAGATGAAGTGCGGAGCGCTGGAAAGCGAAAAGATGAGGCGACAGAACGAAACATGATCAGAAAGTTGGAATATGCGATCCTGAGTCCCAGCTAGTGAGGGTAGTGTGTTATATAGTGGCGTAAAATACCATGACGTCGCCAGGCCGTCACTTGCATCGTCATACTGAATCATGTGATCGGTCGCCATAGAGCCACAGCTCGTCGTTGCTTCAAGTGACTTTCATGAAGAATGTATCTCCACATACAGATATCGAACCTCCCTTTTGCTGGAGATGCTCCTCAACCTTCAATACATCCTATTTCATGGCGATCAAATGGCGATGATCAAATTTGAAATAGCCCTCATATGGTAGCGCCCATGAAGATCTTTTTGCGTTCTGCGCCACGGGGATCATTGTATTCAAAATCTTACCTTGATATCTTGATAGGCAGACAGGAACGTTATGTATGAATCCGAACAAAATAAACGTCGGCAAAACTTCATCAAGAAAATTATTTAACTTTTCACTTGATAAGTTATCGTTCAACTGATGAAGTGTCTGCATCCGTGGGTGTGATCGCCCGCTCGTCACTATATCCTGAAGAGAATGAAGGAGCACGAGCTTAAGGAAGGAATAAAGATAGTACAACAGATCGTGTCCCAAAATTTAGCAGCTTCGAGTGAAAAATTTGCTCCTCAACTTTGGTAATTGTACCAGTGCACATATTAGTTGTAATTACATACCAGCGTGACTGTTTCTAGAGTATCAAGATCAAGTTGAGCGAGAATTCGTTTATTTTCTACAAAACACTCGCCCACAAGTTTGCAAGTACATTTAACGTCTTGTACATTTAACGTCTTCGAGTTGTTGACATTTGAGGAACTGCCAGTGGCCAAAATGGGTATCAGAAGGGTTCTGAAGAATCAGGGACGCCTTAAGCACTTAAGGTTGCCTTCTGGAACGGCCAATGCCATGACTCACGGGCATTAATGGAACTTCAAGTCAGGGCACTCAAGATAATGGATGGACGTGATGGACATGCAACCAGCGCACACAGCGTCAAATGAGGCGCCCGTACGGCGATGGTACATCACCGCACCACGTGGTGTATCATGAGCCGACTCAAATCACTGTGATCATGCTGACTAACCCGCTGGTATGTGCAAATATATGATTGGTTGACGAAAAAAAATCAGTTCATTTTGCGTTATATATATCAGTTAATCCGACGGAGGTAAGTGTCGGAACCCGCGCCCGCCATGTCATCCAATCTCAAGGACGTTTCCATCGCTGCCTCAATGCCATCCTCGTCATCCAACTCCCCTCTTCATAACTTGACCACGCCTGCATTCCCTTCCTTTCAACAAGCCGCATCCGCCAGCTGGCTTTGGACAACCCTTGCTATTGTCACGTCCCTCCTCATCCTCGAGCAGACCGTATACAGGTACAAAAAACGTCATCTCCCAGGCGCGACATGGACAATTCCTATCATTGGCAAATTCGCCGACTCGATGCATCCAACTATGGAAAATTATAAGAAACAATGGGATTCAGGTGCTCTGAGCGCGATCAGCGTGTTTAATATGTATGTTTCTACAATTGATAACTCGAACGCATCTGATTGCCCTTTCAGCTTCATTGTTATGGCTTCTTCTAACGAGTTTGCACGAAAAATTTTGAACTCTCCTACTTATGCTGAGCCCTGTCTTGTACACTCAGCCAAGCAGATCTTGTTACCCGAGAACTGGTTAGTTGTACTTCTTCTGTCTTCATGCTGCCGTTGACCCAATTAAACAGGGTCTTCTTGACTGGTAAAGACCACTTGGCGTATCGCCGCGGCCTCAATAGTCTGTTCACGCGTAGAGCGCTTGGGTAAGTTTCTATGATTTTGATGCAGCGCACACTGATCTTCTGTGTAGTATCTACGTCGGTATTCAAGAAGCAATTACGCGTAAACACTTCGCTAAATGGCTCGCTACCGCCGCAAAAAGCAGTGAAGCTCAACCCATCATGATGACCGCTCGTCACCTCAACATGGACACATCGCTGCGCGTGTTCTGTGGCAAACACATTTCGGAAGAAGCTGCCTTGGAAATTAACGAAAAATATTGGGCTATTACTCAATCCCTTGAACTTGTCAACTTCCCCCTCGCAATTCCTGGTACCAAGGTCTACAAAGCTTGTCAAGCTCGCAAGGTTGCTTTACGTTGGTTGGAACTTGCCGCAAAGCAAAGCAAGGAAGCGATGGCTTCTGGTGCTGATCCTGAGTGCATGTTAGACGAATGGGTCCAGGTTCTCAATGATCCCAGTTATAAGGGCAAGAGAGATTTCAGCGATCGTGAGATGGCTATGGTCCTCTTCTCTTTCCTCTTTGCCTCGCAGGATGCCATGAGCAGCGGTTTGATTTACGGTTTCCAGCATTTGGTTGACAACCCAGAAATTCTTGCAAAGGTTCGTGCTGAGCAAACGTCGATCCGTCAGGGCAATTTCGACAAGCCTCTTACGCTCGAGATGATCGAGCAAATGACCTATCTCAATGCCTTTGTTAAGGAGAGCATGCGTGTTATGCCTCCTGTCACCATGGTCAGTTTGATTCTAGGTATAATCTCTACTCTTATGTTAATTTTTGATTAGGTTCCATATAAAACGACAAAAGCATTCCCCATCTCGCATGACTATACTGTCCCTGCAAACAGCATGGTTATTCCCTCATTCTACAACTCCTTGCACGATCCTTCTGTCTACCCCGAACCGGAACGACTTTTGCCCGAGAGGTGGCTTGATACTGAAGGTTCGGCAACTCAGAACCCAAAAAACTACATTGTCTTTGGATCCGGACCTCATCGATGCATCGGCCTTGAGTACGCCCAAATGAACATTGTTTTAGTCCTCGCCATGGCTTCTGTGTCGATGAACTTTGAGCACGAGATTACACCCCAGAGTTCTCAAATTGAGTACGTCTAGCAGTTGGATTGTTGTTCTGTGTCCATTGATGTCTTGCTCTCCCAGGATCATTGCCACTCTTTTCCCCAAAGATGGATGCCGTCTCAAATTCTCTCCTCGCCACAATGTCTGAGGAACATTCACTTAATCGTTGAAACCAAAGAGATTGACCATACCCTATACCTGAAGGTTTAGTTAAGTACATCGTTACGGTATTTACCTCCGCATGATTTACAGACTCAGTACCGTGTACACTTCATTCACATTCTCAAGCATGGCATGAACCCCTAATTATATACCTCTTACGACGGAATCACTACATCACTATCAACTCTTGAGTCCAATAGAAGTGATGACTTCGCAAGAGAGCTGAATGTGGTTAAATATGATGATCCAAAGTCCGACTGAATCTATTTCTACCCTTGTGAATGTCAAATCTTTCGGACAAGAAGAGGAAGAGAACTGTGCCCTTCTCCTTTGACACGAGGTCGGATGACGAAACTCTGGAATGCCTCGATCTCACACGGACACGAGAATGTATATTGTGACAGAAGGGTCGCTACAAGAACCTAATGTAAAAGACGTAAGCGCTCGTAGAATGTTAACTTGATCCTAAACGAGAAGTAATACCTTGATTTCCACCAGAGCAAAGGCCTTCCCAATGCACGCACGAGGCCTGTCAAAGATGACTGTCAGTCACACTAGCTTCGAGCACACATTTACCATTGCTTACCCTTCGCTGAAAGCTAAAAGGTCACGACCATCCCGGACGCCTGCCTTTTTACGTGCGATCCATCGCTGTGGTCGGAATAACTTAGCGTCGGGGCCCCATACGGTTTCGTCGGTCTGAATGACGTTGAGAGGTATGGCGATAGTGGTGCCTTTGGGGATGACAAGATGCATTTCGGCAGTGCCAGGAAGAGGGTCGGAGAGAGGGACGATAATGGTCTCGCTGGCTTCATGATGATTCTCGATGATCGGTGGGTGAAGTCGGAGTGTCTCTTTCAGAACGGCGTCGAGCAATGGATATTTAGAGTTGAGTTCGTCGAAAGAGGCATTGATGGCGTCGTGGATCTCTTCGCGAAGGTTGGATTGGAGAGTCTGATCTCGAGAAAGTTCATACAAGGTCCACTGAATATTGAGTATCAGCGACTCTGAGAGCCTTTTATCTCTTCAAAACTGATCAACTCACGGCTATGACCGCAGAAACCGTCTCGTAACCTGCAGAAATTATACTACGCATCTGTGAGACAATTTCCTCCTCGTTCATGCCCACTCCTGATGCTCTGTCTGCTTTCACTGTCACAAATTGCATCAGCATACCATTAAGATTGTCTAGTTAGATAGAGAAATTACGCATGAGAGCCAAGAGGGTCCTGTCCCTTTCATCTTCGGCGACTTTAGCATCCCGCCACATCCTCGAAGCAATGACACCAAGTTCCCGCTTTGTGAGTCGTATCATCTGGCCTTTCTTTCCAATGGACAAAACCGAGGGGAATACCCAGAAGAGAGCTCGCATGTAGAAAGACGATATATTATTTTCACTGTTCGTTAATCCATCCAATGCTTCCGCGAGGGAATGAGGACCCCCGGAAAGGCAATCAAAGTCGTATGAAAAGGCGGCGCGGCCAATGGTTTCCAGTCTGCGGATTGGTTATTGTTAGATCTGCAGAAGAACAAGAGCACGAACGCAAAACGTCCCGCCCAACGTGTAACTTCAATCTCGATTTCATCAGTATAACTTCCATCAAAGAGTGCTGCCCACTGGGAGGCCAGTTTCGACGAGGTTTCATGAAAAATATGTGACAAATTTCGGACAGATTGTTGACTTGAGCGAGGTCAACGCTCAACGGAGGCATCATCTTTCTACGGTTACTCACCTCAATGCGGGGGCAAGGATTCGTCTCTGCTTCTCGTGAGCAGTCTTACCTGGAAATTCGTCAGCCACCGAAGATATCCTGGC
The DNA here is from genome assembly GCA_017657375.1 of Termitomyces sp. T27. Classification (NCBI taxonomy): domain Eukaryota; kingdom Fungi; phylum Basidiomycota; class Agaricomycetes; order Agaricales; family Lyophyllaceae; genus Termitomyces; species Termitomyces sp. T27. The sequence goes on from JAGGAW010034505.1 coordinate 7,829, forward strand.
CCAGAGGAGATTTCACCTTCTACCCAGAGTATACCTTCGCCGAGAGTGGCGCGAAACCACTCTCGGACGCCGTATGGCTTTGGAAAGGCATATATATTTTCTCCGATGATAAACGATACTGCTCGTGGATCCGTTATCGACAAGACCTGATGCTGCAATAGGAGAGCATTGAGTAACGATAGATATGATTGGATAGGTGTTACTGACTCCAAAGGCACCCGTAAACTTGACGACCTTGCCGTATTCCTTGTGCCAATTGAGGTATGCTGAACCAGGAAGACTGCGATAGAGTAACCATTCCTCTCCCCACAGGAGGGACGACGGTCGCGGGCCTGCAATGTGCCTCAGAGTGAGACAAACTTTGAGGAAACGAAGACTAGTCCTCAGTAAAGAAATTAGGACATAGCCCGAGCAAATGATGAAGGCGTTTGAGACGAATTTCCAAGACATGGAATTGGTACCAGGAAGCAGACTTCTGCTATGTGTAGAGTGCTTAAGGGGGGTTTATATCCGACATTGCAAGGAACTAGTCTCGATCACAATTCTTCTCGGGTCGAGCCAAAGACTGGGCGACGTCACATTCGAACCAACCTTCAACTTCTTACGGCAAATTCTATGCGGGGAAACATTTTTGGGTCAGTGAAGGGCATAGATAAGGTTCAAAGGTGGCTGAACTGAAGAGAAGAGACGGCAGACCTTCAGGAGGAAAGTCCAGAAAGGAATACTGAGCAGCATCTGGGGCGTACAAAATAGCTCATGTGAAATGCAAGAGCGGTAGAAGTCGTTCACGAACTAAATGGCCAAGATATTGGCAGACGACGCGCGATATACGAGGACATCACACGACAGAGGCTACAACACCTGGCATGTGTAACGTGGGGCATTTTCCGCGTCACTCCCTTCCAAGTCAAACCTGGCCGATGGCTGCCATAAAATGGTGACTGAGAGCGACTGAGCAGAACTCTACTGTGTCCGGGGTCTTGATGTTCTAGTTAAGTTTGTCGGGTAAGCCGAGCGACACTACGCCAGCGTACCTGGTAGTTCTTTCCTCACTCAGAGTCAATCGATCGCATACTGCGTCGCCCGGAATCAGCAAAACCGACTTTGCTTATACAAGTCCGGTAAGGGAACGCACCATACAACAGAAAACGGGAAGCTCAAGCTCAAAAAGTGAGGAAGAGGATTTGTCAGAAGATTTTTGACTGCTACTTAGAGATGTGTAACAAAAGGACAGCATGTAGAATCGGCAAAGATAACGTGGTTATTCAAGAACCTCGCATACCCTTTGCTAGGTACAGACATGTCAAAGTCGGGGATTACTGTAAAGAACTCGGACGCTCGCTGGCAGTGACAGAATTCCGAAGACGAAGAAGACACTGCCGACGCGCCCACAAGTCGTGGTCGTTCTTATCGAAGTGGTGGAAGGTGTAACGTCGCGTCGCCACTGCTCAACCTGTGTTTTTGAGAGGTTTTTGTGGGAAGAACTGTAGCCATCATAGATCAGTGATCACCATGATGAATGGAGCCACGTGTCTAACATTAGTCGGCTTGTTCGGTATTTGCCATTTGCGAGGTCTTTCTACGACGCTCCGCCATTGAATGTCGGTACGCCGTAAGGTGGCCACTCAATCCATTCGAACTAATCACGACAAACGAAGTGCGGCTTCGGACGAGGACATGAAACCGACTTCTATTCCAAGCAATCCGATGGCAGTGTCGTCGTCTCTTAACAGTATTCAAATTAATCCTCGGACTCCTAAAACACTACGTTCCCCGCGCATAGACCTAGACAATGCTGAAGAAGGAGTTGAGCTCAGCTTGTTGGGGGAGGAAGAGAGGGAGCAGGCGGCGCACGATCTAGACGAAGTGGAAGAGGAAGTTCGCTCATTCAAGAAACCTATAGGAGCTAGGGATAAACGGAATATGATGTTACTATGTACATTGTGTGAGTGTCTTCATGATTCTCCTTTATGGATCTTGTTATTAACAGGATATGTGAATAGACCTCATTCAAGGCGTGCCGGTATGTGGTACATCTTCAATTTAGTTGTCGAATCTGATTTTGTTGCTCTAGTTGGGCCTAGCTCTCGGTATGCGGATTTGTTATTGATACTCGTCCTTTAATTCTTTTGCAGGTTCCGTGCCATTCCTTCTTCGTGAACATCTCTCGTATTCCCAATTAGCAACATTCTCTCTTGCAAGTTACCCTTACTCTCTGAAACTGTTATGGTCCCCAATAGTCGATTCCGTATATTTCACATCCGTTGGACGTCGGAAATCATGGATATTACCTATGCAATTCATCGTTGGAAGCCTCATGCTATATATTTCCGTGAATGTCCAGAGGTTACTCGACCAAGTAACTAGAGAACTTTTCGTGTTGTTTGCCAGCCCTGATGAATTTCTTAGCCGGCTGACAATATCATTGAGTTATCAACAGTCTTTACTTCACTAGTATTTTTCTCTGCAACGCAAGGTGCGTCAGCGTGTTGCACTTATTTCCCTATCGTCTAATCACCTCAATTAGATATTGCCGTTGATGGTCAGTTTCCGTAATCTGGTTCAATGTGCAGAATTCGTGATTCATAGTCGTGTGTGCAGGCTGGGCGCTCACTCTCCTTTCTCAAGACTGTTTATCCTATGCGTCGACATGCCAGACCATAGGCCTCAACACAGGATTTTTTGCCTCTTTTACAGTCTTCCTTGCCTTCAACAGTGAGGCTTTCGCGTAAGTTATAAAAGGGTAATTCTACTCATACTCATCATTTTCAGTGCAAGATGGGGTGTTCCCCATCTGACCCTGTCGGCCTACCTGAAATTCTGGAGTATTATATGTTACGCTGTCACGTTCTGGCTTCTGTTCTTCAAGAAAGAGGCAAGGCAATTGAATGACATGAACGACGTCTATTTTGACAATCTCTCAGGACAAAGAACCCCCCAACGAAGCAGATATGAGCATAAAGGCGGTTTACAAAACTATTTGGACCATCTGTAGACTTCGACGTATGGTATCGTTTTCCTGGTCACGCAGTATCTGAAATGACTGTTTTTCAGATGTGCAGGTTCTTGTTGGGATACATCTTGTTGCAAAAATCGGTTTTGCTGCTAATGAAGCGGTCACTTCGTTAAAGATGGTGGAGAAAGGATTCAAACGTGAAGACCTGGCGCTCGTGGTTCTCGTTGACTTTCCATTCCAAATCATGGGTGGTTGGCTTGCAGCGAAATGGTCCAGAGGGGACAAACCACTTCGGCCATGGTTGATCGCATTCATACCTCGTCTATTTCTGGCTCTTATTGCCACGTTAATCGTCCTATGGTTCCCGACTCCTCCGATTTCAATTGGCTTTCTCTTGTTTTTGATACTCCACACCGTAGTCTCGTCTTTCGCCTCGTACGAGCGATTGCTTTCATCCTTCATGGCTGATCTAATGTCTCTTTCAGTACAGTTCAATTCGTTGGAATTTCCGCATTCCACACTCGGGTGTCAGACCCATTGATAGGAGGAACGTATATGACTGTAAGTGGGATGTCTTTAGTTGACTTTCTCGGGAACTCAAAACGCTTCATAGCTTTTGAATACTTTCACCAACATGGGCGGTACCTGGCCAAAGTGGTTTGTACTTAAAGGTGCAATACTCTATTCTTTCTTCAGACGACTGCATTCACTGATTTGTTGCCAAAGGTGTTGATCTTTTGAGTGATGCGACATGTAAAGTTGCCGAGGGCATCGACGTTAAAAGTATGGTTGTGGTATTATGCACCCTGGGCATTTGTTCACATTTTCTGTAGCGACAGAATGTGTCTCGGACCATGGAAAGGCAATGTGTAAAGATATCAATGGAGTGTGCATCACTTACCGTGATGGCTACTACGCGATGTCTGCGCTCTGTATGATCCTTGGAGTGATTTTGTTGGTTGTTTTTATCATCCCCAAGGCGCTTAAACTACAAGGTAAGTTTTATGGCCGGGATTTTCGGTGCGCTGACGTTGATTGCTCATTTAGCTCTTCCTATATCAGTTTGGCGAGTAAAGATGGATTAATGTACAATATATACCGTAGCTAAGTATAATGAAGATGCATATGGAAAATAATGGGGACCTGCCCTAAATAGCTACAGCGAGGCCGTGCCAAATATTTTCCACGTGTGAACTGAGCTTTTCAGTGGAGAATTTTGAAAAAAGGACTAAGATCTTACTCTGCATCATCTTCGTGGACTTCACACAGCACAGTGAATAGCACAATGACTTCCACTACCATGCACTTTGGCCCCGAATGGATGCGTACCAAGCACCAGACACCAACGCGTACCCAACCCCCTCCATCCCCCCCACCAGGCCCGACGTCTGGCGCGTCGACTTATTCTGCTCTCGTCTCTCCCGCCCCGTCCCAACAGATCGAAAAGCGCGACGAAGTTCATCCTTTCCGATATTCAAAGGAGGATTTATTGAGGATTTACAGAGAAGGGGGTGGGAAGGGTGGCCTCGGACTTGAAGTTGAGAGATGGGAAGGTGTGGTCCGTGAGGTTGGGACCGACCCCATTGGGCTGCACGAGATGGGAGACACTGAAAAGAAGGTACCTCATGCTTCTGAACTCGTTAATTATCACACCTGATCTTACAGTAATTATTACAGCTTTTCCAAGGCCCTCTCAACTCAGATCTTCGTCGCCGTCAATCTACCGATTTACTTTCCCCGTTGTCTACGCAGACTTTGGGAAACGATAGGTCGCGTCACACTTTAAATAGCCCCTCCGCGACAGGTAGTCCTTTGAGGGATCGATTTGGTACTTTAAGGCGAGGTAGGCGTTTCGCATCCAACTTAATTTCTAATCCTAATCATGGTTCAAGAGCAACCTTCTCTTACTATACCTCGAAAACAATCTTTGTCGAGCTTACAACCTATTTCACCTCGTGACGTTGTCCCGTCGCCTCGACGTGGTTCTGGTTACTCTCCTGGTTTCGACGGTGTTTTGGGCGGGAATGATGTTTGGATGGCACGACGCCGGGCATCTGAGGTATCTCTGAAAGCCAGTGCTGGTGTATCCCGAGATGGTGGGGCAGACCATAAACCTGAAATTAAAACTTCCGATATCCAAGAGGAGGAGGAGAATCATGAGTCAAACGAAGATGAAGGAGGAGAAACCGATGACCCAGATCACACGACAGCCTCCCAGGATGCTGGTAACGATCCTCCGCTAATCGATGGACAGGATGCTACTGCCGAGATGGTCCATTTGTCGTTGAATACGAATGGTGCTAGCAATTCAGGTTCTTTGAATCATTCTGTGAGCGCCAGCCCCGCGACAACTGTGGATCTTGCCGCTGTCGAGTGGTCATATAAGGACCCCTCTGGCCAAGTCCAAGGTATACTTATCGCATTACCACGTCATGTGCAAGTTTTACGAAATACTTCTTGTAGGACCTTTCAACGCTGAACTGATGCAGAAGTGGTTTGACGACGGCTACTTCACTGGTGATCTTCCTATGAAACGCACACATCTTGACACACAATGGTTCACTGTCGATGAGTTAGTCAAACGACATGGTGGGACCAAGATTTTCACAACACCTCCTGTCCCTGCTATCCCTCCCGGTTTGCCTGTGCACCGTGACATCCAAAACTTTGGACAGGACCCACTTCTGTTCAATGGACCATACCAACCAGCACCTATTCGAAACCTTCGTAGTAACACTTTGGACAATCTTGGTTCCAATGCCTCCGATTCTCCGTCGTCATCGTTCGGGGCTGGCCGTTTTGGGAATGGATCCCCCGACCCCAGTGCATTTGGAGGTAGAGGATTCTTTAATGACAATGCCCTTAATCCCCGTACTCAGGCTTTCGGTACGATACCTGATCCCTCGAACGTGTTTAATCGCAGAACCAACTTCAATGATCCACCTCTTGATCCATCCCTCGCCATGAGAAATTCTGCATTTGGGGGCTCGAATAGGGGACCCATTTCCGATGGTTTTGGCTACAGCCGAACATATAGTCCCGGGCAGGGGTGGAATATCGGTCCTTTCGATCCAAACCGTCCCTCCATCGATTCATTTTCTTCACCTTTCGGACCTGCACCTACTAACACATTTGGGGCCCCTCAAGATGGATATACTGATGGTTCTTCATTCCCAAATGGAAATTATAGTTCCTACGTGAATGGTCTCCCGCAATCTCAGTACGCTCCCTCCCCCGTCACCCAATTTCAACAACCCTCCTCCACTTCATTCGGAACCACACCCCAATCAATCTCTTCCGACTTCAATTCAAGTCCCGCTCCGTCACAATCACCTTGGAATCCCGAAGCGCCCGTGGCAAGACGGCCTGGGCCTTTCGATTCGGTTCATCCCACTTCTGCGAATACTGTGATCCTTCCATCTGCTACGGATACCTCACCCTGGGGCCAGGCTAGCAGCAGCCAACCTTCCAGGCCAAGTTCACAAGTCAACGAACCTTCGCCTTGGCAACCTTCATCTGAAGGTCTTATCGAGGATTGGAAGACTCCCGCAGCCCCCGATAGCCTCACATTCAGTAATATCATACAACATAACCAGCAACAACAGAAGCTTGCGAGCGCGGCAGAACATAATGTGCTCCAACCGGAAATTCCGGAGCCAGTGCCAGCCATACCAGTTGTTGATGTCGAGCCAGCCTCAGAGCCAAAGACTGTCGCTCCCACGAAAACAAAAGCGTCTAGCGTTCAACCTGCCCTTACCGCGAAGTCCAACCCTCAAGTCGATCAGGAACTTACTCCTACCGCTCCTGCACCCAAGGCTCCATGGTCCAAAGAAGACGAGGGCAAGTCAAAACCTTCAGGAGCGTCTGTTAGTTTGAGGGATATTCAGGAAGCAGAGGCAAAAAAGGCGGAAGCTCGTAAGGCTGCAGAAAGGGAGAAGGAACGTGCTGCTCGTGCTGCCCAGTCTGTTACTGATAGCAAAGATGCCGCTCAACCTTTTACTGCTTCATGGGGTCTTCCAACTTCACAAGCAGGCTCACGGACTGTCGTAGCACCCGTGAAGGAGGCAAATACTACCGTTCCCAACCCTGTCAACCCCCCCGTATGGACCAATGCTTCTAAGACGCTTGCGGCCAAAAAGACTATGAAGGAGATTCAAGAAGAGGAAGAGAGGCAGAAGAAGAACGCCATCAAGGAGACAGCGGCATCGGCAGCTCGAAGAGCCTATGCTGAGACCACACAAAAGGTCGATCCTTCCCCTTCTTTTATTTTCGATTCTCAAACTCATTTCCTAGCAGGTCACACCTCAGGTGTCCCAGGGAGGCGGCGCATGGATGACAGTGGGAGCTGGCGGTAAACCCACTGCAACACTTGCTCCAGCCCGCCCACCTGCTGTGCAGCCCCCGCCAGCGTTAAGTGTGCCTAGTACGTCCGCCCGACCCAACGGCAATGCCACTGTTCCTCGACCGGTTTCTGTTTCGCCTGTTGTCAAAACTGCGACACCCACCCCGAAGGGGGATGAACTTCCCATACCGCCTTCTTCGGAATTCATGAAATGGCTTAGTAACACACTGAAGGGACTGAACAGTTCCGTCAATGGTATGTCTGCTAATGACACCATTTCGTGTTCATCCTCGCTAACACCCCACTTTTTGGCAGTGGATGAGATCATGGAAATGCTGATATCTTTCCCTGTCGAACCTGACCAGGCTACCATCGATACTGTTGCTGATGCTATTTACATCAACAGCACAACACTGGATGGTCGACGCTTTGCCGCAGAGTTCTTTAGCAAACGTAAAGCGGACGCCGTCGCTAGAAAAGGCGCTGCGACTGGGGGCAAATCACCGACCAAGCCAGTTTCCATAGCGGATGTAGTGAAGGCAGCACCGAAGCCTACACAACCTGAATGGGGGTTCAAGGTTGTGAACAAGAAGAAGAAAGGTGGAAGGTCATAAAGTGGATGAGAGCATCCAGCAATCCTAATAATAATCGTATCGTATACTAATGTTCAAAACTTGCTGTATTTCTTGATATCAGAAGAGCTAATCTAGGGTTAGGGTATCCAGTGAATCAGTATGCCCCTTAAGTTCAAGGAAACCTAGGTCAGGTTAAAAACGTATTCACTACGTGGGATAGACCGGTGACCGATCTACGGAGGCAGGATGACTGACGTTAGTGGAAGATGCCTTCCTAAATATTAAGACAAGCGCCAGCTGCTTTACAAACATTTGAGCTTCCTCAGGCCGCTCTACTTTCCTCCCGCGCTTCTCTACCAGAAGACCCAATCACTCAACACTTTAGCCAAAAAGAAAACAAAAAAAGAGTGCAGCCAAGCCCCTCTCATCATAATCTAGAACAGGTGAACTTGAAGGTAGTAAACACGCCGGGAACAACTGATGAGAACAGACCGGGTCCATTCTATCTATATTGAATAGTGTGCCACTTGCCAGTATACAGACACCGCGCAATGAGGCATTATGGGAAACAGACAGGTATGTATACAAGGAATGGATGTTGTGTACGGTCAGTCTGCAGTTTAGTCTCAGTGAGGTGAATATTGGACGTTTGGACATCAATTAAATCCGTACCATGTGAGTCGCACTACGATGTTGTGGTTCAAAAGTCGTTAATTAAATAAATTGAATATAGTACAAGCTTCAAAGCCTACCGACT
>JAGGAW010034506.1:3794-16332 GCA_017657375.1 Termitomyces sp. T27
ACAAAATCTATTACCTTATTCAGGAACTCATCAAAATTGTTGTAATGTTGCGAAACACCGTCGGTATAGGCATAAAACTTGTCAATAAATCCGCGTATCTGAGTGCGATATCAGTGACAAAGATAGGTTGCTGAGAGGAGCACCAAACAATACATCTTGGCAGCAGAGATAGAAAGTTTGAGACCACGGGAGACTGAATGGAGGATGTGACCTGTGAGGTTTTATATCAGTTAAACGGATAAATCAGAAGGGCAGAGCATACTGCTTGATTCGGGCTTTGTCGGTATCTGCAAGAAATACTACCTCGAGAACGGCCTCAATTTCAGTTTTTGCTTCCATTTGCATGGGTAGATGATCGTCCTGGTGAACAATCTGAATAGCTCTGGTGAGTAACATCCTAAAATATTACTATGACCTACTGATTCAAAACGTCGGCTAAACCGGGCTTCAAGCAATTTCGCATATCTTTCAAAGAGGAGAAGGATGAAACTCTGCAGAGAGTCAGTAGAGTACGGAGAGGTCTGTGTCATTTCAGGAGTTCAGTAGAATTTATCAGAGGTAAATGAGTAATTACCTCCTCCAAAGTCATGATGAAGCCAAGAAGACATTCTTTGACCCGAAGGTACTCGTCAGGATTCTTCTCTGTTTGAAGGGCGCTTGTTATAGAGTTTGTAAGACCAGCAACGAGGGAATCCCATAGTTCCTCGACGTCACGTTCTGACCGGAATGAGTTCGTAGTTTCAAGGACGTGGTTTTCAACAATGAAAAATCCAGAAATTTCCTGAGTTAACTGAGGAAGGAATGCCAATGGTAAGGGGTTCGGTAGAATAAGGTCGGATTGTGCCTTCAAGAGCTCCTCAGTACAATCATGAGATGATGCAAAGTTTATCACCTTTCTATCGGCTTGGTATGATCTTTGCAGCTCGTCCAGCGAGTTCAAAGTGGTATATATATGAATACACTCGAACAGGGGCGTAAAGTCCACACAAATGGTATCATTATCAAGTACATTGACTTAGTCACTCGAAAATCAGCAAAGTTGATAGCGAAGAATTTTGAGACGCACATTCAGTCTTTTCATAGGTTATCATTTCAACAGCGCTTCCGACTCGACTTTGTCGAAGTGACGGGTCTTTCTCACGTCTAGAACGCCAGCGACGCGTCCGAGTCTCCATGGCTTCACTCGCAAGCCGCCCTACTTCTGTACTCACATTACGAATCTCAAGAAGCCACTGTTTCATCGATGCTGTCACTGCGTCTTTAACTTGCGCGCGTAGTGACGGTAAAGAAGAGAGAAGATGTTGAAAGAACGGGGTCTGGGAGAGCGAATTTGATGGCATACTCCGTATGTCTTCAAGAGACTGCGAAACAATGTATTGTTACCAAAGTACTTCACACGCGATATGGACAACAGACCCGCAACGCGCCCCAATATTTCCTCTCCTGAATCATTTCTCTGACGCGATTGACGACATCTAACACTCGAAGGCACGCCTGTAGCGTGTCAATAGCCTCGTCCAGATTTGCAGCAGTCTTCTTGGATTGCAGAAGAGCACGCTTTTTCTCAACGAGACCGCGTCCTAGTTGCGAAACACTGGCATCCAGAGACTGGATATTCTCTTTCATCTTGTCAGTATATGACTTGACCGTAAAAAGAGTAGACACAGAGGAAATAAAGTCTTGGTAGTTGTCTCCACATATGTTCTCTATCTCAGCATCTTTGGAGTCGATGAGGCCCCGAACTGTGCGAAGGAAGACTTCTTGTTGGCGGTTGCTATGTATTTGCTGGATGACAGGGCCAAGTTGCTCGAGATTCTCGGACGAAGATGAAGGATCGAGGAGGTGTATCTGCTGAAGCTGTTGGTCGATGTTTTCCTGGGTAAACTGGGGCCGTCGACGCGGAGGCATAATGTATGAAAAGACTGGGGCTACCGCAGGGCTACCGTCTGCAACTTCTCAAGTTGTGTTTGTCACCGTCATTGCACCCAAACATACATGGAAAGACCGATATCGCGGATCCGGAGATTTATGTACTTGGTACGACCGACGTCCAGCGCCCACTCTTCCGAGTCTCGATTCCTCATCGCCTTCGGAAGCCAGAATGCCTGTCACCGCCTTCGTCGTGGATGCGCTGTACGCCACCATTTACTTCACTTCGCCCCCAAGCACCGCCCAACTTACCTCTCAGCCTTTTCGACATGGATGGAACTCTTGTAGACTCGACTGCCGGAGTCGTCGGGGCTTGGGAGCTATTCAGAGAGAAATATCCCACCATTGACGTTCACGACATTCTTAGTTGTACGTAGGACTGTCCGGTCTTTCAAAATGGCTCTTAACCACCCTGTCGATAGCGGCACATGGTATTCGGACTGTCGATAATCTCAGAAGCCATTGCGGAATTGAAGATTCCGACGAACTCGAGGTACAGGATTCATTGCCTCTCGGAATACGCGTATTTATATATTTACTTGACGTTGTCAAAGCGGGAGGCGCAACGGTTTGAGGAGGCCATTGTTTCGACGTCAAAGGAAGGTGGACGTCAAGGCATAGTCCAGCTTCCCGGAGTAACCGATGCCCTGGCAGAGGTATGATTCTTGTCTTTTCGCGCCTTCGCTTGTCATGGCCATTCTTAGATTGCGGCAGCAAGGCACTACCCCAATCCTTCCTGGGCTATCTGTACATCTGCAACGCGCACCTACGCCTCATCTGCTCTCCAGATAGCCGGCATCCCGGTTCCCGATGTTTTCGTGGCTGCCGAAGATGTAAAAAAAGGCAAACCCTTGTGAGTCATGTCATCGGTATTTTTTATAACTGATATGACGTTGTGATTTGTGATCAGCCCTGACCCTTACTTGCTCGGAGCCAAACAATGTGGCGTGAAAGTTGAGAATTGTAAGTCAGGAAGATCTATCAAAAACTACGGTATAAATTATTTGAAATCCAGGTGTCGTCTTTGAGGATGCCCCTTCTGGCATTCGAAGTGGCAATGAAGCAGGTTGTAAGACTGTTGCGCTGCTTACCACCCATAGCCGAACACAACTGGAAGAAGCCAAACCTGACTTCATTGTCAAAGATCTCTCCAAGTACTTACGTGTTCTTTGACCTGACCGGCACACAATCTAATCCAGGATTTTAGAGTTACCTTTAAGCTGGTAGAGAAAGGTGTAGAGGTCACCGTTCACGAAGATTAGATTCGATAATTTGAATTAGATGGGCTAACCACTCCAGTACTTTCACTAATGGACTCACTCTTGTGTGGCATACTAACCATACTAACCCATAGCGCTCGAGGTATACACGTACCATAGAAGTATAACCTTAGACGCAATAAACTTCCTAGAGAATAAAAAGATTTATGATAAAAACAGAATCTGTTATGTTATGTAATTCAGGCAACGAAAGCGGTACATAATGCAAAAATAACGATCAGCGAATGACAAGAGGAGTGTAAGGTATGCGTATAGGGAAGGAAGGGGTATGCATTTTAGATTTCCCTAGATGCTCGCCTCCAGGTCAAATAGGGAGAGATACTTTCACCTCTTGGTAGCTCTCTAGTATTCGCCCTCCTCCTCCGCATCAGCAGAGTCAGTACCAACCTCTTCGTAATCCTTCTCGAGCGCTGCAAGATCCTCACGAGCCTCAGAGAACTCGCCCTATAGCGAGTAGATGATGAGAACGTTGAGAAAACGAAGAACGGGCGACGTACCTCCTCCATACCCTCTCCAACATACCAGTGCACGAAGGCACGCTTCGAGAACATGAGATCGAATTTGTAATCTAAGCAAGGGAAATATTAGGACATTGATAGAGGGGCACATTGAACACCGACCAAGACGAGCCCACGCAGCAGAGATAGCAGTGGTGTTAGAAAGCATGCAAAGGCTGCGAGTAGTCTTAGCAAGATCACCACCAGGAACACAAGCTGAAGGCTCGTTGCAGACACCGAGCTGTTCAGGTATTATCAGAAGGCTGGACCAGTTCGAGAGCAGAACAAATACAGACCTTGAATCCAGTAGGGCACCAGTCAACGAATTGAATGGTTCGCTTGGTCTTGATGCTGGCAACGGCAGCCTGGACATCTTTAGGAACGACATCGCCACGGTAGAGCAGGCAGCAAGCCACTATCACAACAATCAACTAAAGCACTTGGGACAATCGATCGACATCACGTACTGTATTTGCCCTCCTTGGGATCACATTTTACCTGGAAGCTACATCAGTATGTTTCAATAAACTCACAAGACCGGCACAACCATCTGATTGCCCTGCTCGAAGCAAGCAAAAGTCATCTCCGCGACCGAGTTCTGTTCATGAGTAGCCTTCTCAGCGGACAAGAGAGGCGCGTAGGTAGCCAAGGGGAAGTGGATGCGAGGGAATCTTGATTGAACGATTTGTTAAGATATGACTCAGCTCGAAATATCAACTACTCACGGGACCAAGTTCGTTTGGAACTCGTTCAAATCGACGTTGAGCGAGCCATCGAAGCGGAGGGATGCTGTCACCGAGGAAACAACTTGGGCAATGAGGCGATTGAGGTTGGAAAAGCTGGGAGAAACGACGCCCAAATTTTTCTTGCAGATATCGTAGATGGCCTCATTGTCGACCTGTGACAGCAGGGTCAACATCGACAAGCGCTATAGTATTAACAAATGAAATTCACCATGAAAGAACAGTCGGAGTGTTCAAGAGTCGTGTGAGTTGTCAAGATCGAGTTGTAAGGCTCAACGACAGAACTTGACAGTTGAGGGGCAGGATACACGCAGAATTCGAGTTTGGACTTCTTGCCGTAGTCGGTCGACAAGCGCTCGAGCAAAAGGGCACCGAAACCAGAACCTGTTCCACCACCAAACGAGTGGAAAACGAAGAAGCCCTGGAGGCCTGAGCAGTTGTCAGCAAGGCGGCGGAGCTTGTCCATCACAGGGTCGATGAGCTCCTTTCCGACAGTGTAGTGACCACGAGCATCTATGAAGATAGATAAGCAATGAAGATACGACTATCGTAGCATCTACGTACAATTGTTAGCAGCGTCCTCCTTTCCCGAGATCATCGTTTCCGGATGGAAGAGTGACCTGTACGGGCCAGTCTTGACATCGTCAATCACACCAGGCTCGAGATCGATGTAAAGCGAGCGAGGCACATATTTTCCAGAGCCTGTCTCAGAGAAGAAGGTCGAGAATCCGCTATCGGTGGCAGATGGGGAGCCATCCATGATACGGCCATCAGGCTACCAAGGTTGTGTGAGTGTGCAGTATAGACGTATTAAATTCCCAACGTACGCTCAGCCCGTGTTCGAGGGTGTAAAGTTCCCCTAGGATGAATAAGCACGCGAACTCGACGCGAAGATGATACGTGACAAATGCGAGAGAACTCACAGCAGGCATTGCCAATCTGGACACCAGCCTGTCCGACATGAAGAGAAATAACTTCACGCATCGTTCGTCAATAAATGGGAGGAAAGGTCGTTGGTCAGAAGAGTGAGCTGGTCGCTCTACAAAGTGGTCAGAGGGTAAACCTATCAAACTAAAAATGTTGCCCACGCCTTCCTTGTTTGGCCTCCCGTCTCCGGCCGGCCACTAAGCGACGGCATTTAGAACTCATTAGAACATGATACAATTACTATGCTGCTACAAGTGCATGCAAGTTGTAGATCTCCTGCCGCACCGTATAATACACATCAGATACATTCCCCTCGATCTCAACCTTTCCCATCGCCGTCTTGCGCACTGCGACAGAATCTTCCAACGATTCTGATCCCGTATTACCTTTGGCACCAGCTCCACAAATGAGCACGCCCTCGCCGATGAGCTCTGCCTGGACGCCGACAGCAGCCAGGCGCGCTTTAAGCGCTGTCAGCTTCAGCTCACCAATCATGGTGGAATGCGGAAGCTTGGAAGCGGGACGAGCACCCAGGATTCTGGGTTCCGCTGCAGCTTTGACAACAACTTTGTCCACGCTAGGGACCGTCAAGATGGGTTCAAGAATTGGAACTGTAGCGTTGGCATGTGCGACAATCCTACCAGTTACATATCCAACTTCGTTGTCTTCGAACTACGAAAATGGGTCATGTCAAGACGTGGACAAAAACGTAATTTGTATACACACTCGGGATGTTTTGAGCGAAGCCAAAAGCTCATCACTGATTGAGATGGAGAAACTATTCGTTTGCTGTCCTATCTGCACACTTTCACCCACTGCAGGGGAAAAGATATCCTTTGTCATCGAACGGATGTTCGCACAGCTCTCAATCAAAGCGTCTGTGGCGTCTGAAGAGGCGTGTACAACGATCTGTACAGTATTAGCTTGCCAAAGACACTGACACGGTTAAATTTACCATTTTACGTGGATTGATCTGGGGTACGATGGTTTTGACGGCACGACCGTCATTCAAACCCTCCATGTCCACGAACAACAACCGGCATGCTAGCTGAACTTTGACCTCCGATGAAACAAACTTGGAAGGTGGCTCCTGGATCGCTTTCTGGAACAAAAAAAAAGCCTTCAATACGGCCCTCCGAGGCAAAAAAGGCAAAATACCCTTGCATCTTCCTCAGCAAGTGATTGCAAGCGATAACTCTTCGCCTCATCACTTTCGGCTTCCTCTTCGAAGACCTTGCCCTTCCGTAGCCACATACCCACGTCAATAGTCTCCCCATACTCATCCACGCGTCTCTTCTTCTCAACGTAAGGAAACATCCTGAACCGTGTCGTTTGCCCGCCAACCGACTTGAAGAATGAGGTTGACTTCGACACGTTACCCTTGAGGTATATGTCATAAGACAGAAACTGTTTTGTCAAACCCTCGTCGCCATCGATTCCCCAATCCACGTCCCCAGCACCTCTATCTGCCTTTCGCCGTCGCCCTCCATCGTCCTTGCTATCCCCGTCTGTATCCATCAAATCACCTTCAAGAGCTTGGCGGACTTCGTCTTCTTCCGCATCAGAGTCAGTATCAGAATCACTGTCGTCTTCGTCCGCCTCGAGCATCCTTTGATTGCGAGCGAGCGCAGCTTGCTGAGCAGCCTCCTTCTCTTTGGCAGCGCGTTCTTTTTCTTGGAATGCCTCTAGCTCAGCACCCTGTAAAGGGACTTTATGGTTCATCTTTGTGAAGTTAAAATAAGAAGTGGTCAGAAGGCCGATGCAGGGAATCCATACCCGAAGTTTGAGGACACCATCCATCATAATATTGCTCCCAATCCGGCCCTTGTCCCATTTGTCATCGGCGCGTTGCGAGTCATCCCATTTCTCAAATAGGTCGCGCCCCAATGTCCCATCCTCACTCCGCCCTGTCAATAGGACGACGTTGTCGGGAACAGCTGCAAAGTCAGCAAAGAGATTCCTTGATGGCCCATGCGACAATGATGCAGGAACAGCCAATATTAGTTTGGGGTCTTTCGAGGAGTAGGTTTGTAGAAGTGCTTGGGGATTCGGGAAGAACTCCAGATGCCTGAGAAGAATTCAACAGTTGTGGCAAAGACTCAAATATGGACCTACTTAAAGCGTAACGCAAATGCGCCCAAAGCTTCTTCATCTGCATCATCGTCGTTGCGTTTGCGCTTGTTGGCTTGACGGTTCCCTGTACCATCCTCACCCACATCCTCCTTGCTTACAGTTCCACCAAGCCACTCCATCATACTTCGTACAAATGTCAACATTTCTCTTCCTGACCTTGAGAGGAGGCATATTGGATATCGAAGTCTTGAGTAGTTCCAGTGCTGATCGAGCAAGACGAGGAGCTCAAGGACTCGTGTGCTGGCGTCACATGGCATGAGTAGTGAAGAACGGGACGAGAGAGTTGATGTTATAGTATCTGTAGAGAGATAAGCCATTGCATACAGGTGTTGACAAGCTGTATGGGATACCAATGAGAGCTGCATCACGGTCCTTTCGTCGACTTGTTAGAACAGTTGTTCTGTCTGCGTCAGTGATTAGCAAGTCGGGCCGTGCTAGAGGTTCAAAAACTCCGCCGCCCGTTTGACGCATGAGTACTGTTCCATCGAGGTGACGCTCCTTCATATGGTTTACATTTACAGCGTAAAGGATTGTCCCTGACGAGGGCGATCTTATTTTCCATATTGTACCACCAAGAGTATGTCCTGCATTGAAGGGTATGATGGTAAGGCCTTGACATTTTCCTAATAATTTGAGTCAATAGCCGATCACCAATTTGAGAAGGATTCAAAGACCTTGAAGGTGAGTTGGTTGTGAGTACCGAAGTGTATTGATAGAATCAAACGCGTCTTGTACTTCAGTTAGAGTAGCAACATATTTTCCCCTCTTTCCATCTTTCTTCGGCGGCGGAGGTGGCGTCGGCCCATCGGTCAGATCCATGCCGTCAAAGTCGAGTGTGGATTTGCCCTCCTTCACGTCTCCAACATCTTCCTCTTCCCGTAGACCTTCAACATCTTCGGAAACTGCAATCCTTCCCATGGCTTGGACGGGAAGTGTTGTGTACGTGGGAGCTTTCAGACCCCATCTTGAGTATGCATAGGGATAGAGGCCAGTATGAGCCAAGTCGCCGTGAGAGAGAAGGACGAGATCAATTGTCGGTGCGACTCTGACATCTACATCAATCTCCATAGAGTTCTATGCCGAGGAAGTTGACGTACTCTCGAAGAGCATTGCAATAAGTTTCCCAGTGGTAAGTAGGCTCTTCAGAACCCTCCGGAATTATTGTATGATGAGGCTCGGGGGTCCAGTCAGGCGAGCCACAGTCCAGAAGTATGCGAACATCATCGACTTGAAGCAGATATGCTAATGGCTTCGTTTGAGATGAACGAGCAGCACCCGAGAGCGGCCTAAAAGTGATCATGGCACTCGCCCGAACGATGACTTTCAAAGTTTCCAGCCAAACAACGCGCTTGTTTGGCTAGCACGTGGTATCTAAATACATACTTAGACATCTCGATCTGCGTGACGTCAGGGGTTGAAAAGCTAGCGCGGTAGGCTGCACGTTTTTGCCTCTCTTCCTCTTCAATGCCTGTAACAACAACGTCGGCCGCTCTACATATTGCACCAGGTGTGTCAAAATGATGTCTAGAACCTTCGATATCTCACTTGTCGTTTGTAGTCGTCATCAGAACCTTCTTCGAACATGGGAAGCGAAAAACGAAGGAGATAAAGGAGGGAAGAGAAGGGGAGGATGCTAAAGATGATATCTTTTACGACGAGTAAGGAGATGTTTCTCTGTCGCACTGACATCATGTACTTCACTTTGCATAGAGCGTTCCATATAGTCAAAGGTATACTTGGCGAGAAAACGTATACTGGAACTGGGATTGAATACTTAACGCACACCTAGCTTTTATTGAACTAGGAACGCAAAGTACCGTGGAATCTCTACAAGCCTTGTAGGACACAAGTTTACTTCATCATGCATTGCTCATTTTCTTTCAAGTACGAATACCCATGTTCCAGCTCCTCCCTGGGCTGCGGTCTCATCTGTTCTTATACCCCTTTCGTCTTGCAACCGTGCAGCTGACATTCTAATCGAATGGTTTGGTTCCCACGAGTTGAAAAACGTTGTAGGCGGCGAACGTTGGTGGCAAGTCCGTGGTCTCAACGGCGTTGATGGCGAATGGATCACTCAAAGAGATTACCTCAACGCTTCTATAGAGCACAAAGAGCAGCATGGCAAGGAGAAGCTCAGTAACGATGATCGCAATATATTGAGAATGGACCATTTGGAAACAGTCATGGTATGTTAAATTACGACCATACAGACGATCATTGATGTAGGGCAGCTCTATGTACACGGAGGTTCGTCGTTCAGACACTTGGCACTTCCTTGTTTTGTTGATGCATACCTTGGCCGTACAGGAGGTTACTTCTGGGGATCTATTAGTGAGGACATCCTATTCCGTGTGGGGTTTACAAGTTTTAACTTCCTTTCAGACACACACAGATATCAAATACTTCGATATGGTGAGTAAAGCATATCTTTGTAGTCCCATCTTATGTTATCTGCAGCTCGCAAGTTCAAGGGGCGAGCATTCGCTGTCAACTATAGGTAAGTTGTGCATGAAAAACGACGATCGCAAACCAACAGCGACTTTGGTGAGTAGAAAAGCCCCTCAGTTTCCTTGGCCTTGTCCAGTCCAAGATGTTCTCGCCGCATGTAACTATCAGATATCTTTCCTTTGTATCTCCTCCCACAACTGACATCGATACTAGATTTCTATCTCACCGAGCCTCCTCATGGTGCCCTGCATAAGGCTGTCCCCCCTTCTAAGATCGTCATGGCAGGCGATTCTGCAGGTGGAGGTCTGTGTGTCACTGTCCTCACGATCCTTCGGGATCTGGGCTTGCCCATGCCAGCAGGGTCGGTATTGATCAGCCCATGGGTTGACCTGACCCATAGTTTCCCCAGTATCATGAATAACCAGGACAAGGTTGGGCTCCTTATCGCAAGTTCAACAGTTTGTCCTGAGCACTTCGTGATCTAGGATATCATACCTCAGTACGGATTTCTTGCTAAGCCGTCCACCCTTTGGCCACTCGACCCTTTGCCAAAAGGGGACGGTCGTGTCATCTCAACCCCATCTCACGTTTCTCCAAAACCAGGTCACACAGATATTCTGAAGCACACTGAACGCTGTATTCAGGATCTCGACAACAGAGATAACATTGTTATTTCTGACGAAAGAATCCAGACACGGCAACATATGTCGAGCAAAAGTCACAAAGAAGAAGATGTGTCGTCGGCAGAAGGAAGTGGCGGTAATCCAAATCACAGCTCAAAGAACGTCGGAGTGAAGGAGTGCGCTCTTGATCATGACTTCCGGGAGCCCAAACCTCTAAAGGTGGTGATGGAAGATAGTACTGCTGTTCCTCTTGAGTTGCGTGCTCAAATCCAGCTCTACGCAGCAAACGAGTAAGTTTACGCATGCGGGGTGTTTAATCATTGTTGATGATGCGTCCAGGCAACTATGTCATCCTTTAGTTTCGCCTGTTTTACAAAGCTCACTGGGAAACTTGCCTCCTCTTTACATCATAGCAGGAAACGATGAAGTCTTACGTGACGAGATTATCTACCTTGCACACCGAGCTGCACACCCATCTGAATATCCAGTTAGGCATGGAGTCCTTCGGGATGGTCATCGTCAAAAGGAGAATGCAGAGCGATTCACGACTCCAACGAAGGCAGGTCAAATGCCTGTTCAACTGTGAGGCTACTCATGCTTCACTATAGGTTCACCTACAAGTCTACGATGGTGAGTTCCTGTGGATTGATGGAACACACATCAAGCTGACATACTTATATGTGCAGGGATGTGTCATGTTCTGACTGTTTTCACCTTCACCGACAGTGTACAGTCGTTCCCATTCAATGACAGCATCATATAATTACTAGGTTTTGACAGGCGAAGTGTGCATATCGGTCTATTGCAGAATTCGTAAAACATGTATCGCTTTACGATGCCAAGCATCTAGAGCGATATCCATTCCCTGTGCTTCACCGACCGCCGGTCGATACGCATGCAGGAGAAGCGAGAGAGCACCAACGTCATCCATTCAGCAAGGAGAGACAAAAAAATCCCCCTCATTTCCAGAACGAGAAGAGGCACAAGCGTAACGAGGCGAATGTCGTCAGCGAAGTCGAACATGTTGAAGCTGACTTCGCACCAATATCACGCTTGATAAGCGAGATGGATATGGACGATGTTACCCATAATATGGTATGGTGAACAGTTAGACCTAAATGTTCGATCTTTTCAAGCTTTCTCTGCAGGTAAATGGCATTTCGAACATCTCGATGATACGGGAACGGGTCGATATCAGGGGCACCACGAGACAAATGGAACCACTCAGCGAAATGAAAGTGCTTCAACTTCGACCTGAACAAGTCGGAATCATCAAAGAAGGTCCAACGGTCAGATGGTTGGAGGGACAACAAAAATGGGATGTACGCTTTGAATATGCTGCAAAGAGGGTCATGAAACGTCGGGCGAAGATAGAGGCTTCTGCAAGTAGAATGCTTGAGAACGCGCGTAGTCAAGGACTGTTGGTCGAAGGACCTTATCCTCTGCGGCAATCAAGCACGTCAGAGAACAAGACTGGTGGAAGACAGGAGAATCGACGCTGGGGTCCTTTCGACCTCGATGATGAGAAGCCCCCACCAAGCGCAATCGCGAAGCGGCGGGATACTGTAAGTCGTGCAATTGTATGGAGAGAAAAACGCATTGGTCATATCTGTAGCACGAAGCCTTGGCTCTGCTTAAGAAGACCATCTATCACACCGCGCCTATCAAGCATAAAACGGTGCCCAAGCCGCGGGTGTCGGACGCGATTCGCGCGGCGCTGAACCCTCGCGGTGATCTCAACAAAATACCACGGCAGTCAGTGTCCGAGCAGCAGGTTCGCCCCCGCATGAATCCTGTCCATGGTCTTTGCTTGTGGGACAATATCATTCGGTGGGTCTCATTCCTGAATTCTGATACCTCTGCCTCGTATTGATTTATAGAGAACAGATATTTCGGGAAAAAGGTATTGAAAAAGCAAAAGACAAGGGACGACGAGCAGATTGGGGAATCTCCGGGTG
>JAGGAW010034507.1:0-16226 GCA_017657375.1 Termitomyces sp. T27
TTATGCAATTAATATCTAATGTACCAGTCAGGATAACCCCCTTACACACAATAATTCCTTTTTAGGTTTTTTTGGGGTTTATCAGCCAATCAGAGTGCAAGAAATAGCAGGACAAATACATACAAAGAGTGTACCAAAGATATGAGAGACTTCGGGTATAAATAACTCGTCTTGACATCCTCGTAATCTCTTGACAAATTAATTCCGAAACTTACTCGTTGGTAACCCTCTCTGAAATTCCTCCTAAAGACCTACAGATCTCGTTCTGCTATGAAATGTTACTGCGTTTATTTATTTCTTCCGACGTTGTCAATATTGATGCATAACTGACTGCTTTTGCCCAAGAACAAGGCGATGGTGCCCGCAATGAGGTTACTATAGTAGCCAGTCAAGAATTCTTTCATCGTCTCGGAGGCTGGCGATCGGTTCATCTGTTTAGGCGATAACACAAAACTTGAAGA
The DNA here is from genome assembly GCA_017657375.1 of Termitomyces sp. T27. NCBI lineage: Eukaryota > Fungi > Basidiomycota > Agaricomycetes > Agaricales > Lyophyllaceae > Termitomyces > Termitomyces sp. T27. The sequence continues at coordinate 462 of JAGGAW010034507.1, forward strand.
TCTTTCAAGGGTATAAGGGTATACTAATAGAATATGAAGTCAAATATCAAGGAGTTCTACTACAGAGGTGTTCGAGTTTGTGGCGTGGAACACGATATTCAAGCCCCTCACCATACCTCTACATTTATCCGTCTCGAAGTTGTGCGCTCAATTACTTTAAGCAAAGATCTTATGCCATCTTGAACTGGAATCTAGATATGGTGCTTCAAAATCTTATTGGTTTAGTTGCAGCACTTTCTGTGCCAGTGGGGTCTTCAAAACCTGATTCATATCACTGATGCAGGGGTGTGCCTTGATGACCTCTATGGGCACATGGTTTTTCGTAACTAGACTCTCAAGGTGGTTGAAGTGCTGGTGATTTTACACTTCTTGATAGCAGGAGGTCGAGAGCAAGCATCACTGTCCTCTTCAACGAAGGAATGCAGACTGCACAATGTGCTTGGTCTTGTGCAATGGTGTGTTTGCAACATGGCCTTTCACGAGGAAATACCGTGGACGTAGAACCGATGTAAGAACATCTACGTGTGTGTTCGGCTGATAAGATTCTCGACACGAAGTTTACTGAGTATTTGTGGAGAGTGAATCAAAATTAGCCGACCGGACTCGGAGAACTTCGACACATTTGTAAATTTGGAATTCTAGGCACTCCATTTCGCACTCAGGCTTCGTTTGTATTCTGAATTCAGATAGACGAGAGGCATCGGCGTAGTGACTGGCCACTCTGATAAATAAGGGCAAGAAAAAAGAGGAAGAATCAACGGGGGTACCTGTGATTTTATGTGTCCTTATCTCCTATTCCCTTCTATCCATTCAATCACAAAAGCATCTCATTAGATTTCAGTCTTGGTGAATGCCAAGTGGAAGAGTTAGAATAAAGAAGTGGGTATTAATGCTGGGGATAATCATAGTGAAAAATGAAGAATTATGTAGATGTACGACGAGTGAAGACAATTAAACGAAGAATGAGATGTATGACAACGCCCTTCTCCTTAGCGGAGAGGCACAGGCGTCCAGCTTCGAACATGGCATCGAAAGGTATTCAAGGCTTTGGTAAAGAGGGAATGCCACGCGCCTTACGGATGAGCTGTGTAGTCCAATGTCTAATGAATTTTGTGACTTTGGTCCGTTGACCAACTTCAACAATCGGAGAACGCAGTTTCCAATCAGTGAGCCCTTCTATGATAATCTTCAAGCGAGAGTTGGCTTCGCTCATGAGAGGACGCTTCTGGGGGTCGGGGTTCGTCATGTCATCAATGAGCTCGCGCATGAATTCAAAACCTTTCTTGGCTTTGGCAGTTCTCCACCCCTTATATATGATTAGTACATGGATAATTCGCGGGGAACAAACGTACGTCGAGGTATTCATTCTTGATGAGGTGACCCAGGCAGTATACATCAACCGGAAACGGATCGCATGGCGGGGCATTCAATAAAAGATGTTCCGGGACGGTTCTATCGCCGCCCCACGGTGGTTCTTCAAGACGTGTCGCTCCAGGGGGATACTCCTTGGACAGATCAAAGTCAATGAGATAATACTTGACAGGCTTTGTGGTCGGAGACGCGACGAGGGAAGCCTCGCCGCTAAAGTCACGTTTCATGTCACGTTCAAATGGGTGTGGAGGAGCATTATATAAATGGTGAGCATCAGCCATGATGTTGTTAAACTTGCAGTCTCTGAAAGTATACTAATATAAGCATATATTTGTGTGGATCTTTCGAATTCATACCCATGTGCAACGTCGTGTTCATGCATAAACTCCAAACCCTGAGGCAAGGGTTGAATCAACGAGTTTGCGATTCTTTTAACCTGGCACGAACCTCAAATATTTGTCGGAAGAACTCCACTGCTTCACCAACTGTTTCAAAAGGTATTCGGGTCATCATTACTAGGAGAGGTAAGACTATGAACGCCTCATCTGAGCCTTCCGGAGGATCAATGACTTCCAGATAAGGTATACAGTGATTCCTTGAAGATGCCAAACGTTCGGAAGACAACAGCTTGCCAACAGGAATTTCATCTGGAGAGTTTGTGCGATGAACTGCTTTCAGCATGACAAGAATACCGTCGGCACGGGTTGCATCCATAAGCCTACCCTATGAATATGTCGCTTAAACAGAAGTTAAATCTGGATAAGAATGTAAAGGACTCACAATAGTTGCCACTCCATCTTCGCAATCACTCCAGTCCTTTGAACTGTCGAGCCAAGAAGGCCGCCAATCAGGTTGATAACGCGGCCGGAGAGTATAGCCGCGATCGTGGAGATACTGACAATGCTTGCGCCAGAAAGGTTCAGAAGAAATCAGCTCGCCTCCCTTTGCAGCGACTCCGGGAGGTGCAACAAATGTCTGAGGGTCAAATGAGGTGCTCATGGGTGAAATTTGGTAGATGAGCAGGCTTGTAGATCCTTGTGAGTCGATGCATTCTTGAGGCAAACGACGACAATTGTTTGAAACGCTCAGGCTGATCACACACTTGCATTTGTTCCAATTGTTCCCGCTACTCTGTAGTGGGTTTCTGTCGGTCGAGCGACGCCAATTTTTTTAAAACGCGGCCGTTCTTTCTCATCACGTGTCTGTAAGCTCGCGTGGTGACAGACTGTCCATTTTTTGCGTTAATTCGAGCCGTTCTTCCTCATCATGTGTTGATGAGCTCGCGTGGTGAGACACTGCATTTTTTTTTTGTTGTCGAGTTCGCGTGTCCACCCATTATGGGACGTCGTTCCTTTTCTCCCCTTTTTACTGTTTGTTTTTTCTGATAGCCTCCTGTCTTGGCCAACCTCCTACATCTATGGGTTATAAAAGGGAAACAGAGATTTCCTTACAAGGCAGGACCGGGTTGTACACGCGAGAAACGTTGTAGTTGTCAGGGGAAGAATGTGAGGTGTCTGATTGTGGTTGAGGTTCGAGTGTGGATGGAGTGGAATAAATGAACAAAGAGATTATATGGGCTGAGCGTGGTGGTTGACATGGTAGACTCGAGTGCAAAATGTTGAAGTCTGAGGGGTGTCTGCACGTGACGCCCCCTTGATCCTAATACATACATACACCAGTAGTTTAGTTCCCATAGCCGAGACGAAGTTTTACTTACCTTTCGCCAATACACTGTGCTTCTGGTCATCTTGTGTCTGTGTCTTGGTGCATTGCATGCATCTCTGTGGGCCTGAAAAGGCTTCTTGTGCTTCTTTTTTGTGTTCTTCTTTCCCTCCCGCATCCATACCTTTAACAGGTTATGGGCCCCGGCCCCAACATCATTACACCTGCTGCTTCTTTCACATGTCCAAATATGTCCTATCAACTTCCTCATTTGTTTGCAATGACTCTCCATCACAATGTGCCCAACAAACTCGATGACTCTAATTGGTTCACATGGGCTAAGAAGATGGTGGGCGCTCTCCACACTATTGGCATGACTGGGATTGCCACAGGGAAACTTCCTATTCTTAGCAAGGAGGAGAAGAGGGATTGGAATAGGTCAGATGGGATGCTGAGTGGATTTATTTACAGTCAAGTTTCAGATGAGTACCAGTACCTTATTGAGGACTTTGAGACTGGTACTGCTACCTGGGCTGCTCTTAAGGCCCACTTCAAGAAGTTGACCATTGGTTACCATATGGCTGCCCGCTTGGAGTTTTATGAGATTCAGCATGACCCTGACCATCCCATCTCTGCCTACCTTCAGGCTCTTCAGTCTGCCAAGCAGAAACTCACTGCTTTTGGGGTCACAATTGAAAATACCAAGTTCAAAGATGTTCTCCTCATGCACCTTGGTGATTCCTTCCATGCTGTTTGACTCAACATCCTCGCCCAGTCCCCTGAACCTGATCTTGCAAAGATCAAGATTATGCTTACCAGCTCTACTGCTGCTGACCCCATCTCAATCAAGTCTGAGGGAGCTAATGCTGCTTGAGGCTGAAGTTCTGGCAAGTCTAGTGACACACTGGTAGATGATAAGGGCTATCACTGGTGTGATCCTAATTCAAATGGTTGCCATCACTGTGGAAGGAAAGGTCATCGTGCCTTTGCTTGTATCTATGACATGCCATGCAGCATCAAGGATTACATCATGAAGAACCCACACCCTTGCTCTCATTCCCATTCCCCTTCTCCAACTCATCATGCCCATGTTGCTGAGGCTGATTCCATTCCTGTTCATGCTGGCTCTGCCCACATTGTTTTGAACCTGACTCCAATTATGTTGATCCCGACTCTGACAATGATGAATGGTATGCATTGCTCACAGGTGAGGTAAGAGCTCCTCATCTTATTTGATGGATAATTTGGATTCAGTGGAAGTTATTGGATTTGGTGGGAGTATTTCATTCTTGTGTCACATTGGACAGGTGAAAGTGTTGAAATCTGAGGGATGTCTGCATGTAATGCCCCCTTGATCTTAATACATACATACACTGGTAGTTCAGTTCTCATAGCTGAGACAGAGTTTTCCTTACCTTTCACCAATACACTGTGCTTCTAGTCATCTTGTGTTTGTGTCTCGGCACATTGTGTGCATCTCTGTGGGCCTGAAAAGGCTTCTTGTGCTTCTTTTTCATGTTCTTCTTTTCCTCCCATGTCCATACCTTTAACACAAAATGCAGTGCTACAGGTACTTGATAGCATGATAGGCAATTTCTTGAGTTGTTTATAAGCAGTTGATCTGTTATCTATGATATGAGTAGCAGGCTCTGTGGTTCATAGGAGCACCCTGTGTCATTATATAAAGTGATCAAAACATCAACTAAGTGGAAGCTATTGACCTAGCACTGCAAAGCAAACATGTGACTTTCAGAAATTGCCAGTACAGGACTTGTTATAACAAAAACAAGACTAAGGTTACATATCTCGCTGTGTATAACCCATTGTATTGTGCACTCATTGTTTTTCTGACTTTGATTGCCCTTCTGCCCATGTAGTTTCACACTTCTTGCCTATTGTCTCATAAACTCAAATATCATCAACAAAATCCATGATGTCACGACTGAATTTATAATCACTCAAGGACTTCATCCAAATCCACTTCTTGAATTGAATCTGACTGAGGATCTGCACCACCTCTTTGAATGTGTCAGCTTTCTTCTGGATTTGTTGTATATAATCATCCAACTGTCACAAGGTTAGTGAGAACTCATGTTGGTACTAAGTCTGCACTTACCTCTTGTTCATCACTACTCCCATACTGAATCAGGGATGAGCTGCAAAGTGGACTGTGGATTGTTGGTACATCTTCAGTGATTTCTGGAGGTGGGGAGGAGTATGTAAGGTCAATGATTTCTGGGTCCATAGTACATAGCCACTTTTCTGAGGGACCAGCTTGGGACACTTTAACAGGATTTTTGGTGTGTGTATCTGAATCCTGGTCCAATGCCCACTGCTTTCCAAGTGCACTTAGACTTTCCACCAACTGACACCATCCACCACCACCACACAAAATGTCCTGGTCACTGCTCCATATATGATCATCACCATCTATGATACTTCCATCAATGTCATTAAAGGTGAATGGAGAATCTCCAGTATCTTTGAGTTTGAGATTGGATTGCTGATAAAGGAGAAGGACATGACAACAAATCATGTGGGAGTAGAACAGAGAGGGAGGGTGTTGGAATGCTTGTACAAGGTGTTTGCAGAGGTGATGTCAATCATATTTCTGCCACCCACAATTGCATGTAAAGTTCTTGAGGTCAATAATATAAGTGCAGCCACTAAGTTTGGTGCTTTTAAGTCTCTTCCATGATGACTTGAAGTATCTCTGATAGGTTGTCAACTGCTTTGTACAATCCAGTTGATAGCCATCATTCAAGACTTCTGTGCATGCAACATATATTGCTGTCACTTTGTGGATCAAGATCCAAACAAGATGATCAAGTTGGAGATGTGTAATGCAGTGAAGATAGTTGTGCTTCAGCTGGCACCAAAATTTTTCAATGTTCATCATTGTACAAAGGCATAGGATGTAGTGAGAAGTTGATTGTGCTCAGAGGTGCCATATCTTTGGCAAGTACCAACATGCCCACATATAACCCCACACCTCACAAAGGCCACAAAGGTGACAGAACATGGTACATCTCATAGACAGCCTCTCAACAGATTCTCCCTGCATCCCACTTACTATCACATTCTGCAAATGATGGATGCTGACAAAAGTGCTTTGTAAATATGTGAAGGAGCTGTTTTCGATGCAGCACAGGGCAGAAGACATATTTGAGATCCTTCAATGTTCCTTCACCATCTTCAAACTGCCAATTGGGACTGTCTTCTGTGTTTGTTTCATCTCCTTTACCTTTTTTATAATAGTTGCTGACCTCTTTGCACAGATCATTTGGGTCATCATCTTCACAATCACTTTCCTCATCATTGTTCAGATCACAAGCAATTTGACCTGGTATGCTTGGATTGTTATGCTCCTCACCATTGTTTGACTGATCAGGAGCACTATAAGACTTTGGCAGAAGAGCAAGAGTAGGATTAGGAGCAGTATTTTGTAGTTCTCCATTGAGACAGACTGTCAGGCATGGTATAGCCTTTTCAGCTACATGAGTATCCTAGTATTACACTAGATAAGTATCTAGATTTGCCTTATAATTTATTTGACTTACTGGATTCCACTCCTTTGACTGTCCAACTAAAACATATGTTTCATCAACCCAGTCAAACTCCTTCTTTGCCTCAAGAACATTATAGTGTTTTGGCTTTCAACATAGAACTGAGAGGCGAGTTTTTATAGCATGTAAGCAGTGCCAAAAGCAGAGCTGATACTTGGCATCAGGAAAGACAGCCTGAATAGCATTGATTTCTGAGAAATTCTTATCTGTTAGTGCAACAATGGGCTCCAATTGCCATTTTTGCTTGAAATGTTTTAGAAAGTCTGAAATGACCCTTCCTTGGCTCCTGGATCTCCATCATTGGAGTGTAAGATTAAATATCCCAGAGGACATCCAGATTCATAGACCTCTTCAAGCGAGATGAAAACTTCAAAGTTGGAGGCATTGGTGTTAACTATACATGAGAGATCTTAGTTAGATCAAATCAGAATCTAAAAGAAGGAAGACTTACAGGTGGAATCAAGTAAAATTTCACAGATCTGATCTTTTCATAATCTAAGGAGACCAGGAAGAGCAAGTGCAATATCAATGCAACCACCCTTCTCATGAATATTGATTGACTGGATAACATACAGCAGATCTAGGTCATTTTCTTGATGACTTGCTTCTTCAATCAGCATGCATGCTGATTGTACTTTATCTGTATGGTGTTTCTATTTATGACTTGTCAGATCATGTCAAATATGGTATATGGCCTTTTGAGAGAAGGCTGGAGTGGGATTGTCCTTCAGGATCTCATCTCAAAGCTTTTGAATGTTGAATTGAAGTCAGTTATAGTGATTTTTCAATCCTAGCAAGAAAAAGAAACATATCTGAGTTGAATTCAAAGCAGAGTTGCTTCGTATAAAGTCTTGAACATTTGGAGGGACATCAATACACCAATATGGGATATGATCATCCTGGTGTTTTAATTTAACAAGTGCAACAGCAGAGCCTTCCATGACAGTAATATGAAGCCAGCCATCACAGTCAAAGGTATACATCAAGTTCTTGTCATGGTGCTTCATGCCCTCTTTAGTTGACTTCTTTGATTTATGCTGATGGGTATCAATCTGAGCACAGTGATACATGAAGCATGATGAAGGAGTCCTTTTGTGATGGTACATGCTGTGATAGCTGCAATGCATGTAAGCAAATAATTCTGGATATCATATCAATAAGAAATCACATATATTGGTATTTCAATCTCTTCCAGATGTTTATAGACAAGGCATCAGACATGGTGCATAGATTGTGCTTCTTAGTGATATCTTTCTCTAATTTGACATGAGCTTCAAGAGAAACAATTTCCTTGGCCTCAGCAAGACTTTCAATTGACTGTAAGAATGTGTCCACATCCACAATAGAAAGATCAGACAGAAGATCCATGGCATCTTCATCCTGATCTGGTGCTTCATTTTCTTTATTACCATGCCACCTCTTATTGTCAGACAAGGACTGTTGCTTCAATCAAGATGAACAGGTTTTGTAAACCCAGTGGGCACTGAATTAGAATTCAATGCATCAACTAGTAGTGTATGCCAACACTTTCCACACTTGTGATGTGTGGGCCCAGTTGGATCCATCTAGGCACCAAAAGAATCAGATAGAAGAACTTAAAAAAGCTCAAGTGATGCACTAGAAGCAAAGTACATGCATACATGCATTGATATGTTGTAAGAACAGAAAACATGAAATCTCAATGGAGTAGCATCCCTGACATGTTCAAGACTAACAATTTAGGAAGGTACTACCAATGATGTCTCTGTCAAATGTTATTACAGAAGCCTCACAAAGTACTGATAATGTTCTGTCAATGTTGTAAGTTATGCCATGTGAAGGCTGGCAATATAATGAGCTATACATGGCAAGATATGTACTCTTAGTCTTGTTTTTGTTATGACAATATAATGAGCTATACATGGCAAGATATGTACTCTTAGTCTTGTTTTTGTTATGACAATATAATGAGCTATACATGGCAAGATATGTACTCTTAGTCTTGTTTTTGTTATGACAATATAATGAGCTATACATGGCAAGATATGTACTCTTAGTCTTGTTTTTGTTATGACAATATAATGAGCTATACATGGCAAGATATGTACTCTTAGTCTTGTTTTTGTTATGACAATATAATGAGCTATACATGGCAAGATATGTACTCTTAGTCTTGTTTTTGTTATGACAAGTCCTGTACTGGCAATTTTCAAAAGTCACATGTTTGCTTTGCAGTGCTGGGTCAATAGCTTCCACTAGACAATTCAAGGTCCTTTCCATGAATCTTGTAGATGAACAGTCACATATTCTTTGGCTTTACTTTCTATGACAGACATGTCGACTCTTGCCTGGTCTGAAGGGACTAGCCGGTATATGGAGCCAAGGCTAATAGTCTTAATACCTGCACCTTCAATCAAAATAAATACTTCTGAATGAACTGAGGTTGCTGGCAACAATGCAAATGCAGGTAATAGATTGGCAAGTGTCATCTCTACCACCTGAGCATGAATACCATTGATGAGCTCTCACCAAGTAGTGAAGCGCACTTAGTGCACAGAAAGGGCAGGCAGCTCAGAGTCTTTGCTTGGCAGAGTTGATTGGAAAAGGGAGAGGGCAAATAGGTGGAGTTGTTGAGAAGAGCTAGTGTATAAGAACATTATGCTCTTGAGGGCTTATTTGGAGAAGACAGACATTGGCTATTGATAGATATAGATGGAGTTGAGGTAAGGCCTAAGAATTTCCATACCTTTATCAGCCACAAATAGGCAGAAGTTGATGGAACTCACATTTGTATCACACTGGTGTTGAGGACTGGCCACATCCACCAATTCCTTGCATACACTGTATCAAACCCCTTTTAGTGTGATCTTCAAAGTACACTGATGCATACTCACACTGTATGGTTTGAGAATGTTGTTGTTTCCAGTGCTCCAAGTTGAGGGAAGTTTGAACTAAATTCTGTATCAGGTTTACTACAACAGCAAGAGAATCAATCAATCAACATACATTGATTCTGTCATAATTCCATGTGCCCTGAGGCAGAAACTGGCTGACTCATCTCCACAAATTTCCCCTATTAGTTATTCACAGCCCCTGCCACTGACAGCTTGCTTGACTTCACATGTGCTAGAGGTTAGATCTACATGGCCTGCTTGACTTGTCTTTCAAAATTAGCAGGACCACCTGACTATGATTCTTCTGTGTCCCACCCATTAATCTTCCACACTGCATTCAAAATTAGATGAAATTCATCATTCAACCTGCAAAGCACAAGGTATTAGGGTGTTCTTTCCAAACAAACATCTTTGAAATACAGGTATGAAACACACACTCTAATCAGACAGCCTTACAATGTGGCCTTTCTTTCTACTCTCAATACTTGCACCTAGTGCTTGTTATGCAACCAGCTTGCTTAAGTTTTCCTCTGTCTCTAGTATCTTTTTTTGACAATCAAGCCACTTCTCCAGATGGCTCTGCTAACTTTGATGGTGAAGGATCCAGCTTTGATACTACTTCACCAACTGTTTCAAAAGATATTTGGGTCATCCTTACTAGAAGAGGCAAGACTATGAATACTTCATCTGAGCTTTCTAGAGGATCAATGACTTCCAGGTAATGTATACAGTGATGACAATCACATGGGTCATAAGCCTAGAGGTGTAAGTGGAACAAGTGTTTCCCCAGGGAACTTCCACAACATTCACCTACCTCTAAATAAGCTTTCACACTAACAAGAGGGAACTTCTTCTGACAGGAACCAAAATCTAGATTGGCATGATGTAGATACATTCTGTGTAGCTAATACCAGACTGTGTCATTATGAAAGCCTCATCATATCTAGCCCCTATTTGACTGAATGAGCCAATCTTATGGAAGAATGCCTACTCAATCCTTGGGATCATCCCCACCTAGTGGATCAAATAGTAATGCTGCCTCAGGCCTCAGTTCAGGAAGAAGAGCTGATGGAGAGACAGGACACAAACCTGCACTTACAACCCCTATTACTCTGTCTAGGACTCAATGCTTCATTGTCTACAAGCTTGAAGAGATCGTTGAGGAGTTCTGAAAGGGAAAAAAGTCAAAACCAGTCACCCTCACCCAAATTGTCATTATGGCCAGCTCTTCTTCTGTCCCAGGAAATGCCTAGCAGGACACGATCAATAATTATTTCACCCTTATCAATGACATCAAGAAAAAGACCATTGAACATTGACATTGAGCCTAGAAATGTAAAGCAGCAACAGCAAAGTTGATCACTATACTACAATCTCTCCTGGAGGAGGTGATAGAGGTGGACTTGGAGGAGACAAGTTCAGAGGAGAATTGGAAGCCGGAAACAGAAGTGAACTTGAAGATAGCTAGGAACAAGAAGATGATTTGAGGAGTAGAAAACCAGACAAACTTAGGCAACACAGATTCCTGTCTCCCCACTCCATTAACCACACCACAGACAAGCTCATGTGCTCCATCCAATGTGAATCCCTCAAATGCCCTGCATGCAGCAACTCCAGCAGTTCATCCTCCAAGTCCTCCAAGTCTTCTGCTGAGGATGATGGACCAAGTACCAAAAGATGAAAGGTCAATGACCAGAAGATGCCATGGTATGAACAGGAAAAACTTGCTCAAGAGACTGGAGACCTCTGATGAGCCAACAACTAAAAGCTCCTGCAATGTTACATCCACAATGTTAACAAGGTCAAGGGAAAGATACTCACCTTCCATACTGCCCCTGCTGACTTCTCCAGTTTCCAATGGGACTGAGTCTTATGAGGAGGAGAGGTGTGTTTTGACACAATCTATAGCTCAGTCAGCCATCTGGGAGCTCCTAGGGAGAATAGAGGGTGTCTTGGACATTGTGAACTTGTCCTTGGCTACAGCACTCTGCTATGAAAGGTTGAAACTAGCAGACAATGGCTCATCACAGCCAAAATTTATGCCAAAGCACTCAAGTTCACATTTCCTGACAGGGAGGAGGAATTTCAATCTTACATTAATCACATCCTCAGCTTGTTCACCACCAAACATGAGTCAGCTCATGGAAAGGTCATTGCCTATAACAAGGCAGTCAGAGCAAGGGTTGGGGGTGGAACAAGGCTCCTCCTCACAGACAGACACAAATTTGTTGATATCTGGGACTCCACCCTTAACGTTGATGGGATCTATTATAGAAGCAAAAAAGCTTCCACAGGATCAAGCAAAGCTAGTGGCAGTGCAAAGGGCAAACACAAGTCCCAAGCTGTATGTAAACATTGGAACTCAACAAAGAGATGCTCTTTCAACACCACTACATGCTACTACCAGCATATCTGCAAAAACTGCACAGGACCCCACCCAAAGCATGAATGCATGGAGGCTAGCAAAAATTGAGGCACAGTGAGACAGCTGCCCAAAATACCTATAGTACAATTACTATGATAACTACCAGTTACATTTCTCCAAAACCACCTCTGTTTGGTTTGAGACTGCAAAACTGTTGCCAGAACTGCCCCTTGCTGAGGTAGCAAATAACAGGTCCCTTGCAATGCTAGTGAGCCACCCAGACCTCTTCAAAATTGTGACCCTGATCAAGGTCGATGTCTTCAAAAAACTTCTGGTCAACCACCCAAACCAGCCCTTTGTTGCCTCAGTGTGCTGTAGCCTGCACAAGGGTTTTTGGCCATTTGCTGACACTCATCCTGAATCTTACCCCTCCATATGTGACATGTCCCTCAGTACACCAGAAAATCCTGCAGAGGCAGATTTTCTTTGAGCGCAGAGAGATATGGAAATTGAGAAGTGTCAATTCTCACCCTCATTTGGCAAGTTTTATTTGACTCCATGACAAGCTCACCTGTGTATGCTGTCCTGAAACCTTGATCATCTGATCTCAGGCTAGTAACAGCCTAGCGTTATGAAAATCAGATGTTGCTGAAGTGTACCACTTGATACCAATGCACAAGCACTGGCAACTGAAACAGATTGTGACCATAGATGGTGAGTGACACGTCAACAGGTGTAACTTCTTTGGAGGATGTGCCTTGCTAAATTGCTGGGGTGCCATGAATAGCTTGGTGACTTGGATTGTCAAACATGAATGAGGTGTCTACTTCCTCCTGGTTTTCAATGACAACTCTTACAGATTTGGAGATGAGGGAGACACTGCTCTTTACACTCCATATGACTCAGTGATTCTGCACAACCAGTACAAGTTGCTCTTGCTGTGGGATGAGCTTGGAATTCCTCACAAGCAGAAGAAACAGTTGTCTGGGTCACCCTTGACCATTATTGGTATTCTCATTGACTTCAATGAGATGATAATGACCCTGCTGGAAGATGTAAAAGCTGAGCTCATGGCCAAGATGAGGAGATTCGCTGAGTCTCCCTGTGGTAAGTCAAAATACTTTACAAAGAGAGCTTAGCAATGCTTGGCCAGCTGGATTAACTGAGGACTGAATGTCTTCCCCTTGATGGCCCCTTCTCTCTCAAATGTTTACTCCAAAATCAATGCAGTTGGTGATTTCCCTCACATGCACATCTGGTCCAACAATGCCATCAAGTCCAACTTATTGTGGGGTGCAAACCACATCAAAAGAGCCTCTAGAATTAGACTCCTTGACTCCATCACATGGGACAAGGTTGATGCTGATGCTGTTATTGAGACTAATGTGTGCCTAATGGGATTGGCATTCTGGTATTCCCCCTCAGGTGAGTGTGCTTTTGGCAAACCCCACCTGATATGCTCCAACACTTGATCTTCTACCTCAAAGCATTGGCCATGACATGCACTTTTGCTGCCACAACTTGCAAGGCTGGATACCTGATGAAAATAATGATTTTCACTGACAACATGAATACTGTCAACATATTCAATTCAATGCATGCATTACCCTTATACAACCCCCTCCTATGCTTTGCAATTGATATAATGATTGCAGGCAACCACAAGCTCAAGGTTTGACACTAGGAGATCAAAACCAGGTCGCCAACCTTGTCTCTCACAGAGATTTTGACAAGGCTTCCTGCCTATTCCCCTTGCTTAATATCAAGGCTTTTCAACCCCTCTCAAGAGTTGCTGGGGGCTGTCAAGTTATGATCACATCCCCCATTAAATTCAGGCAACCCTTGAGGGAGGCCTGGTCCAGGGAGTGACTCATTAGAGAATGGTTGTTAGCTCTGGGAAACTGTATTGGGGACAGTACCTACCTCTCATATGGCTCTGCACTTAACTTGTATTTCAACTTTATCTGTCTCCATGACATGGAGACTAGACCTACTCAAGATTCACTTTCCTTTTATAGACATACCTTACCAGCATCTGCAATCAACTCAAACCTTACTTCCCTGATGTACGTGACGTTCACAATTCAGCTCTTGTAAAGAACACCCTGAAAGGCTGCATGAAACTACACTCAGACAACATGAAATGAAAACTCCCATTGACATGTGAAGATCTGTTGCATGTCATCAACTTCTACAAAGACTTGAACCAGCATGACGACTGCTTGTTTGTGGTGCAACTGCTGACAGGGTTTTATGGTCTCTTATAACTGGGGGAATCAACCCAACCAGATGACCCTCACCTTAGGGACAACAGAAAGACAACCAAAGTGCTGTCTATCCAGATTTATGATGACAGGTATGAATTAACCCTGCCTTTCCACAAAGCAGACACCTTGTTCAAAGGAAACCACATAATTACCAAAAGAACAAGCCATGAAACAGACCCCCACTGTCAAATGCTTGCTTACCTCAGAGTTCACTCCGTCAAATTTCCTTTGAGGCACGAGCTTTGGCTGATGGCTGATGGAACCCACCTCACACATGAGTTTTTCATAACTTGCTTGCAAACTTTCTTCCCTGCCTCAATCGCTGGCCAATCCTTAAGGGTGGGAGGTGCCACCTTCTAGCCTGTCCCATGCCTGGTGAAGTGTATTTAGGCAGTTCATGGCTAAATCCTATACAAATGTTGAGGTATGATTGAAAGCATAGTGGGGAAAAGGAATGTCCGAGTCAATGAAGAGGGTGCATGTATGTGTCCATAAGTTCATGAGAAACATTTATAAGTAAAATAGGAATAGATTTGAAGCCAAGGAGAGGGAGTAGTCTGGTGTAAAGAAAAGAAAGTCTGATGCACAGTCCAGAGTGAACAGGTCCAAGAGATAGATCAATCACAGGCTGAGAGAGTATCAGGGGGTAGAGAGGATCGAAGGGAGGGACAGCAAATAAAGTCTGTAGGAACTGTAGGCTAGTAGGCAATGTTGTCCATGTTGCAACAAAGGGCAAATGCATGAAGCAGGATCAGGTTTTTCCTAATGTATTGTTGAAATGCTCTGGAGGACCATCAGCCCATGGCCTGCAGAAGGTGAGGGGCCACCCCAGCCTCTGCTAAAAACTGACCCTCCCAAAGAGCCTGGTTTCCACTATACCTTCCAGTGCCCATGCATATGGATCAACCCATTGGTCATGTTAAAAGCTTAGTTTTCACGAGACCAATGGAGGATATACCAGATGCAGCACACACACATGGGCAACAATCTTGAGCACACCCCTTAATCTTCAAGACATTCTGTTATGTAAGCAGAAAATGTGACACAAGAAAATGAGAGGGGATCTAAGTCGCGACGATCACGTGGATCGCGAGCCGAGAGGAGGTGTAAGTGGAACAAGTGTTTCCTCAGGGAACTTCCACAACATTCACCTCCCTCACACTAACAAGAGGGAACTTCCTCTGACAGGGACCAAAATCTAGATTGGCGTGACGTAGACACATTTCGTAGCTACCCGCCCACCACTCCCTGTATATAACTTAAGCCGCGAACTGGCGAAATACACTTCACCAGGCGTGGGACAGGCTAAAACTGGCCCTCCCGAAGAGCCTGGTTTCCACTATACCTTCCAGTGCCCACACGTATGGATCAACCCATTGGTTTGTCCTGAAGTTGTGCGCGCAATCACCTCAAGCAAGGATCTTATGCCATCTTGAACTGGAATATGATGGGGCTTCAAAATCTCGTTGGTTTACTTGCAGCACTTTCTGTGTCAGTGGGGTCTCCAAAACCTGATTCATATCACTGATGCAGGGGTGTGCCTTGATGACCTCTATGGGCACATGGTTCTTCCTAACTTGACTCTCTTCAAGATCCTTGTCTCCTATTCCCTTCGATCCGTCCGACTACAAAAACATCTCATTAAATTTCAGTCTTGGTGA